>JADRCD010191799.1:691-12919 GCA_019843815.1 Montemys delectorum | reverse complement strand
TTTTTTTTTTTTAAGATTTATTTTATTATTTATTATATGTAAGTACACTGTAGCTGTCTTTAGACACCTCAGAAGAAGGCATCAGATCTCATTACAGGTGGTTGTGAGACACCATGTGGTTGCTGGGATTTGAACTCAGGACTTTTGGAAGAGCAGTCAGTGCTCTTAACCACTGGGCCATCTCTCCAGCCCTCTTTCTAGTTCTTAAATCTTGTCCAGAACTTTCTGTGCATTTGAGAATCTCTTCAACCTAAAAAATTCCTTGTCTGTTTCGCATTACAAAAATTTGTTACTATTTAAAATCACTACCTAGTTTGACTTAATGAAGGTCTGGAGTTTACCTACAATGTCACACTGTTTCTCTTACTGTGACCAGTGAGAAGACTATAAGGGGCTTTGAGGGGAGGAGACTGGACAGACAGCTGGAAACAAAGGACATGTATCCTCTTTGCTTGTGTCTTGATCTCTGGCTAAGAATGACACAATTTCTGTTCTGCTCATGTTTTCTCTCTAATGTGTATGCAGATTAGGACTCATCCCAGACACAGTATTTTCCCAGGAAACAATTCACTCTTTTTGGGACATTCTGTGGGCATCAGTTTCTCAGAAGGAGCCACAGAAAAGCAAATGGACAGACGTCACAGCCGGCTTTTATCCCTCCTAATTCCTGTCACTGTTTTTCTGAACTAGCCTTTCAGCTACTTTAAGTACAGATTAATTCTATTGTCTTTCTTTACTAGACTACTTAGGGCTGAAGGCTTAACAACAGAAACAGAAGCCATCAAAGGAAAGTATCTTTCCTTGCAATAAAAACTTGGGGTTGGGCACCAAAGTGTTTGGAGATTGTACCATCTTATTAGAATTGGTGAAGTATTTTGCCCCCCATAAAGCCTCTTTTCTTTTATTATTTTAACTTGGCTTGAAAGACATTACTTTATGCCCCAGCCAGAAAAGTACAAGATTCAAACACTTAGCATTCAAGTACTGAGTATGTTACAGTATGTGATGCTGGCTCTGCCAGCCCATTGGCTCAAACACAAGAATCCAAAATGGAAACTGTACCTAATGAAGGCTTATCCATAACTTCTGGGAAATGTCTTTGGATTTAATTTTTTGAAAAGTTAACCTCATTAGTCATTTCATGTAAGTGGTCCCAAAGAGATATCTATTCACCCCTGGTTTTAATTGGTGCACCACAGGGACTCATACAGAACTGTAAATGGAAAAGCTGTCACCGATTTTCAAAGGACAGTTTCCTTAGTTAGAGGTCATTTGAAATTAACCGTAATTAACAGTAATTATTCTATCTCTTGCTAGCTTAGCTACCTGCATGGTTATTCCAAATACATCTGTTCAATGCGTTTAAGTCACACCAAACCCTCTGACCAGTGCCAGGTCCTTACAGATTTTAGTAAGATGTTTTAGGTAACCTTTCCCACATCTCCATGGAGAGATTATGCTGCTCGTGAATTCTGCCGTAGAGGCTCTGCTCTGGCTTTGTCGCTGGTCAAGGGCTTAGGTTCTCCTGTTTCCATGAATGGAAAAGTGTCTCTTCCCTTGCCCTGTATGTGCCCTTTGTCTATAGAAGCAGCCATGGTCCTTGAAGAATTTGTCTCCTTTGAATGGGAAAAGTTACTTATGATTGGTCCACACTGGTCAAAATAAGTTTCAGCTGATAACTGTAGGTAGGTGAAGTCACTCCAGCGAGTCTAATCTTGATCCTTTTCTGGCCAATTTGACAATGAAACGATAGTCTTTCTTACAGATGAGAATTTATAAGTGAGGCTTTGTGTGCCTTCCGATTGCCCCATTGTGATATATTAGATTTTATTAATCCCCCCTTTTTAGACTTTGTTTTGGGGTGTGTGTGACGTTAAGTTTGTTTTTTTATTTTTTTTTATGTATGTGTGTGTATGTATGTATATATGTATGTATGTATATATGTATGTATGTATGTATATATGTATTATGTGTGTGTATGTATGTATGTATGTATGTATGTGTGTGTATGTATGTCAGACACACACATACACACATCTCCTAAACTGACTTTGAACTTGTGGTCCTTCTCTCTTAGCCTCTCAGGTGCTAGGATTACAGGTTTGTGTTGTGATTTCAGCCAAAGGTTTATTAGCATCTTTAGATCTGAGTCAGACTATGTAAGTACTCAGAGGAGCACCTCAGACCCAGCACTGTGCAAATGCCTGCTGTTACTCAAGTTTCAATCTAACTCTTGCGATGCTTGCTTTATGCCCACAGCATCTTTTAGGCATTATGTCCTTTAACAATCCCGTTTAATTATAGTGCCGGCATTCCCCACCCCACCCTACTCCAACCCCACCCCGCCCCCACACTCCTTCACCCTGCCCAGTGGGAAGTTGTCAATATTTGGCCTCTTTCAGATCTGCCTATAAATTTTGAGACACCAAATTAGCTCATTATATTATAGACAAAGGGGGATGACAGAAAGACCATATGGGTGTCCTGGTCAAATGGTGGGGACCAGAAAAGAGGAACCACAAAATAATAAAAGTGGACAGACAAGGGGGCTGGAGGGATTGCTCAGTGGTTAAGAATACTGACTGCTCTTCCAGAGGTCCTGAGTTCAAATCCCAGCAACCACATGGTGGCTCACAACCATCTGTAATGAGATTCGATGCTGTATTCTGGTGTGTCTGAAGACAGCTACAGTGTACTCATATACATAAAATAATAAAATCTTTTAAAAGTGGACAATGTATTATTTTTAAGTTTTATTTTATGAATTACCATCATTTGTGTGTGAGTATGAGTAGGGGCATGCCGTGGCATATAGCGGGAAGAGAACAGCTTTCAGGAGTCAGGTCTCTCCCTCTGTTGGTAGGCTTGTGTAGGAAGCACTTCTGACAACTGAGCCATCTCACCAGCCCAGTGAGGTTAAGACCTGAACTCACTGAAGCAGCTAAAAATGGAGGCACAATTGGAGATGATGATTAATATCAGGAAAGTGAACAGGGGAAGCTAAAAACTCTTTCTGACTCCATCTACAGACGGAAAAGAACAGCTTCCAACTCAAAACCATGTTTGCTTTTAACTACGTGGTAGGACATAAGAATGCTCTCTTCTCTTAACTAGGATGGGTAAATATTTCCAAGCAAGTTCTGTCCCCAGTGTCTCCATTGAAAGATCTTGGTTGAGGGGCTGGAGAGGCAGCTCCTGGGTTAAGATCAATGGATGCTTTCCCAAAGGAGCTTGGTTCAGTCCCCAGCACCCACACGGTGGCTCACAGTACTTCTGATAGGTCCACTTCCAAGAGATCCAGTGTCCTCTTCTGGCCTCCAAGGGTACCAGGCATGCATGTAATACATAGACATTCAGATAGACAAAATGTTCATACACCTAAAAAAAAATGCTTTTTGTTTTAAGTCCTTGCTTTATATCAGGGTGACTCCCATTTACAAAGATTCCCCCTCCAGAGCTGCTTCCAGAGAATCCTGCTATTTCTTCAAAGAGGTTCAAAAACAGAATCCCTACTTTAGAGGTAGATTCAGATTTTCTAAGGTATATGGGATTTTTCAAACTGTATTTCTCTGAACTCCAAATGGCTGACTTTTTAACCCCACTTCCAATGGTATGCCCTCCTCATGCTAAGCTGAGTATCAGACGCACAATTTTCTAGCAGCTGATGGCAGGTGACTGAGTCCCTGAGTTTTGACTTTCATTGAGCTACTCCCCAGAAATCCTAAATGGTCGAGGCTTTCAAATCTTCTTTCTTGAAACCAGAGAGGAAGAAGGAAAGAAAATGGAGAGAGGGACCCTGTGTGGGAAGGAAAGACGTTTAATGTTGATTTGATGGGACAGAGATTAGAAAAATCCCTAAGAGGTCACCATGAAGCTGAAGTTAATAGTCTTTGTAAAAGGACTAAAGAGAATGTTTTCCAGCCCTTAAGAAGGTTAAGGGAGCCTGTACATAAGCGGGTTAGAGGTGTTTGTCTCCCCTGACCCCAGGGCTGGGCTACAGCACATATCTAACCTGTGTGAGGGCCTAGTTCTAATGGAAGTTCAATTTTTAAAAAAATTACTTAAATCTCAACTCCCTAGTGTATCTTAACTTCTCATCCACCCACCATTTGTAAACGTGTGCTACGCCCCTGACAATTTAATTTCTTTTAATCCAGGAGTCTACAAAGAACTCAAATCCTTGGATGAGAAGAATTTTAGGTTTCTGTCATTTGGATTGTTTCCTTTCTCTTTGTGTGGGGAGGTAAGCTCCCCGGGAGGCCGGGCGCTTCCAGGCGTTGGGTTGGGATGCCATCCTCAACGGCATCTTTGTCTTGAGACACTCTCCCAACCTGGCGATCATGGGTTTGCCTAGGCTGCCTGGCTGATGAGTCCCAGAATCTGCCTGTCTCTACCCTCTCCCTGGGTACTGGGGTTACTGGCTACTCCTCCATACCCTGGTTTTACATAGGTACTGGGATCTGAATGTAGTCCCTCCTGCTTGCATAGCAAGCACGTTACTCACAGTCATCTCTCTGGCAGCTCAGGGTTGGAGGCTGACCAAATGGCTGTGTTCCTCAAGACTGGCATCTGAGAAATAGTCTTCCTTGACTTCTCACTCTCTGGCTGGTGGGTATCATGTGTGTGTGTGTGTGTGTGTGTGTGTGTGTGTGTGTGTGTGTGTGTGTTGTGTGTGGTGTGTGTGTGTGTGTTTGTATGTGTGCATGTGTATGAATATATACACGTCTGTGTATATTGTGAGTGTGTGTATTCCAAATGTCCTTACATTGCTTTAAGTTTACTCTTAGGAGGTTGAAGTTTTTTTCACTAAAGCTTGCGCAGTCTTGAGAACTGAGCGCTCTCTGTCTGGAATACAGACAGGCCCTTAGCACACACCTTTCATCCAAACAATGAAGTAAAGTTAGTTTGTAGAAGGAAGCACCCAGATACTTTATCCCCCTTATGAATTACTGTTGGTGGGTATTTGGTCACATCTTAAACCTCAAGTTTGTTTTATTTACTGAAAACAAAAAAACAAAACAAAACAAAACAAAAACAACCAAACCTGTTTCTAGTTCTGGTGTGGCTCAGCCCTGAGCACGTACTTTTTTAATCTCTCTGGCTAGAATACAAACATGACCTTAGTACACACATTTAATACCAAACAATGAAGTAAATTTAGTTTGTAGAAGGAAGCACCCATGTTTGAAAGTAATGTGTAACTGAGTGGCAGATGAAGTGGCCAACCAGAGAAAGATTTGACAGAATAGGATATGCAGAACTCTCATGAGGAAGAAAGAGAAGCTACTTAAGAAAGCAGTACAGAAAAAAAAAAAAAAGAAAAAAAAAAAAAAAAGAAAGAAAGCAGTACAGAGAGGGAAAAGCAGCCAGGCAGTTATATTGGGAGAGTTTTACAGAGACAGGTTGAAGAAAGAACAAGTTAGACACGGGTGAAGATAGAATGAGCTAGAATACGGGAAGCCAGAAGATTAGAACATATTGCCAAAGTTGATATGAGGCCAAGCAGAGCAATTCAGGAGAGACTGAGAGAGAAAAGCCTGATTAAATCAGCTTGGAGAGGAGTTTGAGCCAGAACGGCTGAATTGAACCAGCCAGCCGGAGTTCAGAAAGAACTATAAGGGTGAGCTTATTCAGCAGTAAGTCTCAGAGGCTGAAAACATTCTAGGCCTACATAAGATTGTACGGAAGCTAAATGCTTCCAGGACTAGGCCTGGGTTAGCAACCAGAGCCAGGAAGCTTCCAAGACAACAATTACAACAGGAGAATAAAAGTTACATTTACAAAAGACAGTGATCCTGGTTGTAGCTTGGCATCCCTTCTGTAAACTTGACCACTGTTGTCCAACTATGTGACTCAAAGTTGGAAAGCTAGAATGCTTCCTCTACAACTCTTCAACTCTTTTACTATCAAAAATTCTATATTTGCTAGCAATTTAGCTATTTTTGATTATGGAACACAATTCTTTTGTATAATATCCCATGGCTTTCCAAGTTTTAAGAGTTGATTCCTGTGATGGCTTGTATATGCTTGGCTCAGGGAGTGGCACTATTATGAGGTGTGGCTTTGTTAGATTAGGTGTGTTACTGTGGGCATGGGCTTTAATACCCTTCTCCTAGCTGCCTAGAAGCCAGTCTTCTACAGGCTGCCTTTGGAACAAGAGGTAGAACTCTCAGCTCCTCCAACCCCGCATCTGCCTGGATGCTACCATGTTCCCACCTTGATGATAATGGACTGAACCTCAGAACCTGTAAGCCAGCCCCAATTAAATGTCGTCCTTATAAGAGTTGCCTTGGTCATGGTTTCTGTTCACAGTAAAACCCTACCTAAGACTATTCTCCTGCCCTTTGCTTGGTAGACTCCATGTTGGGTTGAATTTCACTTATGAATACAACATGTTTTGACAAAATCCCCTTCCCTTCTGTTTTCCTCCTAATTTTATGTGTTTTGCTTTGTTTTAAACCTACTGAGTTCACTTAGTACTGCCTGTGTGTGCATGGGCAACCCCTCAGGGGCCCACATCCCTGCAGAAAACCAGCTCTCCCTTTCCCAAGTAGCCATCAGTTGCCAAGAACTCCTCAGGAAGAGGCAGGACATCATGAACTCCTCCCTTCCCCATGCTGGGATATCAGCTGGCTTGATCTTGTGCGGGTCTTATGCATGTAGCCATTGCTTTTAAGTTCATGTGGAAATGGCCCTGTCACTGCACACACCCACTACCCTAACACACCCACCACCAGCACACGCCCACTCCGGCCTCTGCTGTGATGGTCTCTGAGTCTCGGTGTGAGGGGATATGAGAGAGATCATCCAAACCTGAACTTCAGCCAAACGTGGTGGCGTAAGCTTTAACCCCAGCACTGGAGAGGCAGAAGCAGGCAGATCTCTGTGAGTTTGAGGCCAGTCTAGTCTACACAGCAAGATCTAGGCCAATCAAGAGCTACATAGTGAGATCCTGTTTCAAAAACTATTAATTTCAACATCCTAGTGACTTTAGGTCTATAAAGTATTTTCCTGTGTTCTTCCCAGACAGCGTAAGTCATGACTTAGCTGTTTTTCCTTCCTACACTATCAACTTTCACGTTCCTTTCCACTTGAATTCTCAGTAGATGAAGACAGAAAAGATCAGCTAGACTTCTTCTGTCTCCATGGTGACAGCCTGAAGCAGCTCTCAGTGAGCTCCCGCTGACCTGCTTCCTGTAGTTCCCAGCCAGGCTTCTTAGACATTTTCATCTAGTTTTTGACTTTTCTAATTTCCTTCTATAAAAAAACCCTAATTTGTTCCTGTGAATTGAGTTGGTTTTGTATCTTGCGAATGAAGAATAAGTCATTCAACAGCCATCTCCTTATCCCTTTGCTCCATGCCTTAGTCCAGTTCATTCTACTTCTGAAATCTATCTGGACTGTCTTTTCAAACAGCTATCTGACGTTAGCTCTAATCTCGCCTTCGTTTCTTCGATGCTGGGGATCAAATGCTATCAGTCTTACAGGCAAGCCAGGCAAGCCTTTTCCCCACCGCTCTTCCACTTAGCAACACCCTCAATTGCTTAGCCTTATTATTCATGCACAGCCTTTTTTAACAATGGTAACCCATTATTGGTCATCAATTTACTGGGTTATGATGAATATTAATTTGTAAACCGACATGGAAAGTATCAGACTTATATATTAAGGGGAATGTTATGTATGGTAAAATGCTGTAGTTTTATTTGTGTGTGTGTGTGTGTGTGTGTGTGTGTGTGCATGTGAGTGTGTAGGTATATGTACCTATATGGAAGTCAGAGGAGGACATCGGGGAACTCTCTTTATCACCATCTGCCTATTATTTTGAGATAGGGGCTGGCACTATGCTGGGAGCTCAGTGTTTGGCCAGGCTGGCTGGCTAGTGAGCTCTTGGAGTCTGCCTATCTTCTGCTGGAAGCACAGGGCTTCTAGGCATGTGCAGCCCTTACAGGCACATGCAGCTGTGCAGGATTTTTACAGCTGACACTTGTACTCAGTGAGCCATCTCTCCTAGCCAGTTTGTTTTGTTTTGAGACTGAGTCTTACTCTATAGCCCAGGCTGGTTTTTATACTCAGAATAATCCTCCTGCTTCAGCCACATGAGTGTTGAAATTTCAGGTGTGAGCCACCATGCCCAACTAATGTTTTTAAACAGACACCAAAGTATTTAAAATATATAAATACATGAATTTCTAAGGTCTCTATGTACAATGTGTTTCTTGTTCTAAGATTATAGCAATTTTTTTTTTAAAAAAGCTATAGTGTCTATAACATAAGAATGTTTTGAAAGTAGGGTTGGGGAGAGCTTGGTGCTTGCAGACAAAGTCTCAAGTAGCAACAGATGACCTTGAACCCCCAATCCTCCAGACTACCTCTCCCAACTGCCGGAGTGTACATGTGCACCACCTGACCTGTGCACTGCTGTGTAGACAAGCAAGGCTTCACATGTGCTAAGTATTGGATCAAGTCTACATATCCAGCCTTATAAACATTCTAGACATTTCAACACTTGAATCGAGTAATTTGAATTTTCACAGACTTTCTTTAAAGGAAGCCATTAAATAAGTACAAACGTTTTGTTTGTGTGTTTTATTTTTAGACAGGATCTCACTGTATATAGTCTTGGCTGATCTGGAACTCACTATGTAGACCAGACTGACCTTGAACTCACAAAAGATCTGCCTGTCTCTGCAGTACTGGGGGGGGGGGGGGCTTGAGTCACTACACCCGGGCCAAAAGAAATTTTTTAAAAAAAGGGGGGGGGGGGAATGCCTAAATGTCTATCAATAAAAAATTCACTAAATAAGTTTTGGTTATTAATATGTGATTTAATCATGACTGAAATACCATGTCATTGTGAAAAGTTACTGAACCCTGGGACACTTGCCTCACAGGTACAAGCCCTAGGTTCAAATCTAGCACAGGAAAGAAGAGAGAAACAAAGAAAGAAAATTGAGATCTGCAAACATTGACATGGAAAGACATCCATTAAGTGCTAATTCGTAGTTTAAAAAGTGCTGTTGGGGAGCTGAAGAGATGGTGCAGTGTTCAGGAGCTCTGGCTGGTCTCCCAGAGGACACAGTGCAATTTCCAGCACCTGATGGCTCAGAACAGTCCCAGAAGATCCGATGCCCTCTTCTGACCTCTGCAGGCACTAGGCACACATATGGTGCACAGGCATATACGCTGGAAAAACACCCATACACATAAAATAGATTTAAAAACCACATAAAACATACCACTGGCAAGGCATCACGGCTCAGGCCACTTGGGGGCAAAGGCAGGAGGATCGCTGTGAGTTAAGGCCAACCTGATCTGCACAGTGAGTTCCAGGACAGCCAAGGCTGTGTATGTAAAGACATCTTGGCTCAAAAACCCAAGTATAGGGCAGGAGGATAGTGAAATTTGAAAACTACTTTGTGAAAAAAAATTAAAAATCTTATCCAGGATTTACAGCAAAGGGTTAACCATGGCGAGATTGCATACGGTTATCTGCAACATATGAGTTTTATGAAAAAAAAATGTATCATTTTTAAGTGTGAAAAGTTAGTAGATGAATTTCTTTTTGGAGGGAAAAATCTGGCTTAATATATCCAATAAGAATTTTTCAGTAAAATTCATTCATGCCGAGGGTTTTAAATGGTCTATTTTGTTCACTGAAAGCTTTTAGACGAGAGTTTCTTCTAGTGAAAGATCACCAATAGTGTTCTTGAATGGCGATTTGTAGGCTTTATGGGCAATGGTTTTTAAGCAAACAATTCTGAGCATAAGAAGTACAAGATGTGGGACTAATATAACCGCCCCAAGTCAAACACATCTATCATCGAGTCTCGAGGTGACATCCTACTAAACAAACACCTGGGCTAGGAAAATTAATGGATAAACCAATATTGCAAGCCCGGGCTACACTCATATATATCGCATTAGCTTACATCCTCGTCATCATTCTTGTTGAAAAGCATTCCACTTAGTTGAAAATTCAATTTGCACAATATATTGTCAGAGAACGAGAACGCTTTGCATAGTGTAACACAAAACTCCAAGACCCTATCATCGTGTCTGAAAAGCTACGTAAAAAGCCAAACGAGTGGCAGATTCAGATGTGCAAACAAACACTCCAAGGGAGACTGCTCGGGAATATGTCTGAAAGAGAACCATCTCCCAACCTGAAAAATTCACTCTGGGAAATGGCAGCATGTGCAAGGAGTAATTAAAGACAGTAAGTTATATATCAAACACGAATTGCCTCATTTCTCTACACCAAATTTTACCACCGCTGCCTATGACAATCTCAACACAAAACCCCCAAACACATTATAAATCATCCACTCCGTCCACACTCTCTTAAGTCAAACACCTACCGAGTGCACAATCAAATTAAAGCTGGAGGAGAGATTTATTAGCAGGGAGATGTTCCTAATTATTTGAAAAACTTGCTTCAGGTTCACTCCCAACATCATTCAAGAATGCACTTCAATCTTAGGAAAGGGCATCCAGTCAGCCCCCAGCGTGGCATAGAGAAGGTTAAATCAACATTCTGTGGCAACAAAAACCTTTGTCAGGTAGAGTCAGTCGACTTTGTTCTGGAACAGTCATGCCCAGCCTTAATCACTACCTAAAAGGCTTGCTGGGTTTAGAAGATAGAAAAATCCAGAAAGGATGCTGGAGGAGGGGCACATGGGGGAAGGGGTGGGGAAGATTTATTGCCTTCAATTATTTTTGTTAAAAACTTTCCTCAGGGCGCAGGCACATAATATATTGTACTTTCCATTACTTAGTGCAAATGTAAAACATATCTAAAAACCACATTTCATCCTCATAGCATATTAAAACAAGTAGAAGGTCGTGACGTTAATGTGACAGATGGAGTGTCATTTAGCAACATTGTACGACATTAGTTAACAGTAAATTAATATCATCATACCTAATTTTTTAAACATATAGAACCATCTGACTGGGGCAAGATTCCTAGGAAGGAATTTTTGTATTTGTTTGCTAAGCAAGTGAGACCACAGTTCGCTAGAAGTATGCAAATGTAGTCTTCATATAATTTTAACATACTTAAAAAAAATGATAGAACAACCCATTCTGGCTCAGAACTTCCCTCCACCCAATTTACCCTCACTAAAATATTGATTTTTTTTGACAAGTTCACATGTACATTATGGATTGGATCATAAACATTTTCAGCATTTTGTACTGGGTTTATATAGCCATCCTTGCTATATATTAAGACCAGTGTCTTTTCATCAACACCAGCTGCTAAGCAAACTCAAGCAACATATACTAGACTCATGGTTAGTTCGTAGGGAAAAAAAGAAGCATGGCATAAATTTAACTTCATTACACTTTGGCATGGAAACCCACATTTCATACACCACTGCCCACAAATGACTTCCCTATTGTAAGACAATCTTGGTCTACACAGTCCTAGAAGCAGTGACATTCATCAAGATGCTAATTCGAGTCTTCATATACGTCTGATGCTAATAGAATTGCAGTGACTCGAGGAAAATTTCCCTGCAAATTTATCTTCGTTGATAAGGTCCTCTCCGTCACTATTTCCTTCTTTGTCCAATGTGCATGGACAGTTGGGAAAAGACCAAGGGGATCTACTTCTCGGCCAGGGCTCGAATCACAGCACCAGGCTGATTTTCCTGCTCTGGTTCTGAGAGTGCAAGCCGGAAGGGATGCAAAGATAGATCCTTAGGAGCTCCATGGCAGGGAACATAACCGTGATGCCACAGCCTTGGAACAGACTCGCTTCCCCATACAAGGCATTGTGACGTATCACACTTGTTAAGCAAAAGAGTTAAAATGTTCTAGTGGATGCAGAGAGCAGCAGATTATAGGAATGGCTGTGTGCCAAGTGTACCTCCTCTGAAACGTGGCTCACTGTGCCCAGCACTACGCAAATGGGTCCTCTTGAATCCTAGTTGTTAGTTTGGTCACATCTACTCACCTTACATGCTTGGAAAGTGAGGCTCAGGCCTTAGATTCTCTTCAGTTCTCTTCTCAGCATCATGCTAAGCACAGAGTGTGCGTTCTATACATACCTGGCGTGAGGCTACTGCCATTCATGTACTTGAAAACCTAGATGCGTGGCCACTCCCATACACCAATTGTCTAAGTGCACCTGTCTTTTCCTGTATCAGAGTCTTTTTCCTTACTCTTTCCTTTTCCTTTCTCTTCACACACACACACACACACACACACACACACACACAC
>JADRCD010191798.1:0-22302 GCA_019843815.1 Montemys delectorum | reverse complement strand
TGTGTGTTTATGTGTGTATGTGTGTGTTTATGTGTGTATGTGTGTGTATATGTGTGTGTATGTGTGTGTTTGTGTGTGTTTGTGTGTGTATATGTGTGTGTGTTTGTGTGTGTATATGTGTGTGTATGTGTGTATGTGTGTGTTTGTGTGTGTTTTGTATGTGTGTGTGTCTTTGTATGTGTACATGTGCTTGTGTGTATGCGTGTGTGTCTTTGTATGTGTATGTGTGTCTGTGTGTCTGTGTGTGTATATGTGTGTGTGTGTATATGTGTATGTGTGTGTGTATGTGTGTGGGAATAAAACTACAAGCACCATCTTTTTACTTTTTATACAGCTTTATTGAGATATAATTCAGAAATATCAATTTTAATATAGTCACACATTTACAAATGTATGAAAAAACTGTCACTTGTCAATGTCAGAAAACAGTTACCAACTTAAAAATGATAAAAAGAAAAAAGAAAAACCCACATCCTTTGGCTTTTCCTCCCTATCCATCCTAAATGATCACTAATAAATTTCTGTCTCTATAGAAGTGTTTCCTTTTCTGGACCTTAAAATTGATGGAATAGTGTCATCTACTATGACTTACTTTTTTCATTTTTAATATTCTCAAATTCTTTGAAGTTGTATTGTGTATCAATACTTTGGTACCAAACCAATTTTTATTGTGTGTCTATTGTACACTTTGATGATTCTTTTGTTTGCTGATAGTTGATCTTTTATTTTGAAGTTACAGACACATGTGTAAGCTTCTACACAGACATGTGTCTTCATATGTCTATGGGACACATCCAGAAATGGAGCTGCTGGGTTACATGGCAGATCTATATTTAACAGTTTGAGAATTGCCAGACTATTTTATCAAATGGCTGCAGCATCTTCCTTCTCACTGTGTGCCGTGTAGAGGTTATGGCTTCTTCACATCTCTGGATGGATTGGCCTTTGCATGGTAGCATCTTGCAAAGGATGGCAGACTAGAGAAGGCTAACCCTGATGCCCTAGTGAAAGCCACTTCAAAGAGAGACTGTTGTGATTAGTCTTCCCTGGCAATTTAACTGCACCCAGAATCTCCAGAAAGGCGTGCCTTCGGGTGTACCCTCAATGTGGTGATGTGATCCTTCCAATTAGTTACAGTCCCAAGGGCAGGGGGGAAACAGAAGAAATACATGAGTTAAGCACAAGCATTCATCTCTCTGTGTGAAAGAATTTAAGGACACAGAAGATAGTCATAAACTTTGCCAGATTACAGTATAAAGTGGCCTCTGTATCTGATCCCAGTAGAGTCCTGTTCCATTCTGAAAGCTGACAATATGATAAGCCAACTCATATTGCTGCTATTATGGCCCATCCTATAGTAAGAAAAGTAACTAATACAGGAAACTGTTGCTAAGGATTTGGGCCATTGCTGTCACAGACCTGACCATGTTGTTATAGACCTATGGAGTTGGTTCGCAGACAAATGTAAAAAGAGTTTGGAGCTGCAGGCTAGGGAATCCCTAGGTCTGTAAACAGGCTGAAGACAATGGGAAATGTGGACAGTGGAAGCTCAGTACTGAGAACTTCCAAAGTGGAACTAGACTTCACCAGGAACTGAGATAGAGCCCTCTCATTGCATAACGTGGCAAAGATTATGACTACCTTCCACATCCTGAAATCTTGAGTGAGGCTGAAATCAAAAGCAATGGACTAAGTTGTTTGGCAGAGGAAATATCAAGACAAAATAGTATCCAGACTGTGTTGTGGTTAGTGCTTACTACTCTTAGCTCTACTATGAGAGAACAGAGAAAAAAAAGAAATATGGCTATTTGGCCAGGAAAGGTGTGTAGGGGAGTTTAAAGATGCAGACAAAGTGGGTACAAATAACTAAAGAGATTGATGTCATTGAAGAGAAACTTCAGCCTCTCCACTGGGACAATAGAAAGGGAACCCTGAGGGTAGGACCCAACCCACAGAAACCTCCAACTTCTAAACTGCAAATTCACTTGAAAGGGGAAGAAATGAACTATGAGTACTACTGAACAGATTCCATGCTCAAAACCCTAGAGCCCCAGGCTCAGCCACCAGAGCACAGAGACCTCTAATGTCTTCATTAAAGGGATAAGTATAAGTTGTATCCTCAGCTGTCATTGGGTCTTAGGAACATCAACCACACGATGCTAGTTTTGTAAGTAAAAATAATATAAGAGTTATCAAGTCACAGAAGCTTCTGTGAAGGTTCCAAGAAGTCATGGAGACCAGGCAATGTGGTGCAGCACTGGGAAGGCCATTGTGTGAATCTGTGAAAGCAAAGTCTAAGTTGCCATGGAGACTTCAGGCTGAATGGGATGCCAGGATTTGGGGGTAGGGAGGCATCCACAAAGGAAAGTATAAAGAGTTGAGCTGGTCCATGAGAAAAGCTGTATGCATTCTAGGTATCAAACTGGAAGAGGTGGGGCTTCCCAAGTGTGTTGCGTCCCAGTTGATGCCACCACAAGTCCATGGAACTGCTCAGCATGTCAGTCTTGCTTTAGTACAATCTGTCCTTACTGTGACCCCCATCCATTTCTTTCAGAATAGGAATGCTTAGTCAGTGCCTTGGTGTGTTGGGAGTGTATGGCTTGTTTTTACTCTTTTGGGAGCTCAGAGTTAAAATGTTTCCTTAAGTCTCAGAAGAAGACTTTGAAACAACGATGGGACTGTTAAGACTTGGCAATTGTTAAAGGTGGCTAAATGCATTTTCCATTAAGAGATCAACATGAACCTTCCAGGCCAGGCCAGCGGTGGTGGAAATGTTATTGTTAAAACTTATGTTTGGGCATCAAGTTGACAGGAATAGACCAGTGATGAGTTAGTCACCAAGGAGACAATACCCCTGTTTCTGTCTGTGAGGTTCAACTGATGGAGAAAGAATGACTCCAAGACTGAAAATCAATCTCCCCCCCCCTTCCTTTCTCTCCCTCTCTCTCCCTCCCTCCATCTCTGCTTGCTGACTGTGAGTCATGTGACCAGCTGCTTCATATTCTTGCTGCCACGCCTCCCCTAGCCTGCTATTCCTTAGACCATTAAACCATAAGCTGTAGTAAACCTTTCTTCTTTCAGTTGCTTTCCTCTTAAGTTATTTTGTCACAGCAACAAGAAAAGCAGCTAATACTAAGGCCTAGCTTTCACTTTCTTTTTCTTTTTCTTTTGTTTTCTTTTTTTTTTTTTTTTTTTTTTTTTTTTTTTTTTTTTTTTTTTTTTTGGAGCCGAAGTTATTTGTTTATTCTTTCCTTATTTCAGGCAAGATTGAGGACTTCTCCTGAGCCCACTCAAAAACTACAGACCAGGTTTCATCCATCCCTCCTCTTTCTGACTGACATATTTGGGGTAAAGGATGTGTTGATGTAAAAATTTCACCTGTGTCCAACAGCCAATTTCTAAGAGAAGGAAACAGACTTTTCTCATTGGCCCACTGCTTATTATCAGTAGCCTCAAAAGATCTCTAACCCAGCCATGGTGGCGCATGACTTTAATCACAGCACTTGGGAGGTAGAGGCAGGCAGATTTCTGAGTTCAAGGCCAGCCTGGTCTACAGAGTGAGTTCCAGGACAGCCAAGGCTATACAGAGAAACCCTGTCTCGAGAAACAAACAAACAAACAAAGATCTCTAACCCTATAGTCCCATCAGCATACACTGAATTCAGGGGGAGGTTTTCCTACGAAGAAGTTCATTGTCCTGTTCAGCTCTGAATCTGCATTTTGATTCTAATTTCAGATCCCACCATCCAGTAACCATCCTTTTTTGGTCCTGATTTTCACTGGCACTTTGAACACGCTCTGCTAGATGAATCAAGGGAACACCTGGAAGCTAACAGAAGGTTTGTAAAAAGAGAGGCATTTTTACTTTTTTATATATATTTCCATTGTATGAATGTTTTGCTTACATGTATGTCTGTGGACTCTGATGCCCACTGGAGGTCAGAAGAGGGTGTTGGATCCCCTGGAACAAGAGCTATGGATGGTTATAAGCCACCACGTGGGTGCTGGGAATCGAAACCAGTTCCCCTGGAAGAGCAGCCAGTGATTTTAACCTCTGAGCCATCTCTCCAGTCCAGGAGGAGAGAATGTTTAAGTGGAAAGGTAAAAGTACACACTGGGATGATGTAGAGTGAGCAGCAACTCTTTCCTTCCTCACATACTATCCTAAGAGCTAGAAAAAAGACTGAAGATGAAGAAAAGTCACTTAAAGCTAGCATGGTAGGACATCCTATCATCTCAGCATCTATCCAAGGCAGGAGGATGTCTGGTTCCAGGCTAGCTTGGGCTACATAACAACGACATGTCTCAAAAAAAACAAATTAAGTAAATGAATAATATGTCATTTAAGGTGTGCTCTTAACATCTCTGGGAGTTGGGGGAATTCTGTTCACACTGGTCAGACACTGATTTCTTCCTGTAGGTTCTTCACTGGCAGGTACTGTCTCTGAAGGCTGAACTTCAGCTCTGTCACTGACAGGCTCTCAAACTTCTGGCCAAGGTGTCTTGTCTTAGCCCTTAAACGGTAATGTAAATCCACTTCTTGGTTCTTTCCAGTGCTTAGGTCCCAGTGAACTATGCTTCTAGGGAATACTTTCAACACACCAGACAATCTACTGGCTTTCTTTTAACAAGTGTATTTGCCTCAGAACCAATCTTTGATACGTGAATTGGAATTCTTATATTTTCATGTAATTAATAAATTGCTACTGGTATGAAGACTAGAGTCAAGGGAAATTTGGTGCTTCAGAGCACCTCTGATGTTAGAAGAACGTAGCATTTCTTTCATGTTTGGACACTTTACTTTGCTTTCCTAGGGCTCAAACCCAGGGCTAATTGTTCAGCCATGTTTTAAACCCCACTCTCTCCTGAGGTTAGCTGAAATCTCTTGGTTCCGTCAGCCCCAGGTTCAACCCTCGCTCTTCATGAGCCATGCCAATGCTATCAGATCCACCAGTCTTCCATAGGGAACTCAGAACAGTATCCACATCCTTAAAACAGGGATGATTTTAACCTTCATCCTGGGCCGCCAAAAGGTTCAGCGCGAAGGACACGGTACTGGTTTGGCACCCAGGAAACATCCCTTTATATTGGCTGTGGATTTCTAGCTTGTTTGCATCATTACTCGGTAATTTTTCTTTCCACCTACCTACTAGCTGTTCCTAGCAGCGATCATTCAAGCAGCTTCTCTATAGACATCAAAAGAAGGATGAGCCTGGGGTCTCTATTGGTAGAGACAGCATTAGGAAGCATTATTTGATACCCCGTTCCTGTGATATGCAAGGTACTCCAGAAACTGGGGTTTGGTTTTTGTGACAAAGCATAAGAAGAGATGAAACGCTGCCTAAAATAAGCGTAGGAGACGGATATGGCATATGGATATAAAAACCAGGTGTGTAAATACATACCCAGCTGTTTTCTTAACATGGCCTTTGGCCTTTATGGCCAACTTTGGATTCCAGACGCAAACCTCTTTGCTTTGGCACTGACCTCACAAAATCCCCTGTCCCTGTCCATTCAAACCACCAAACTCTATAAAGTAGCACGCACCCTTTACACAATATGAGGAAGGAACTCTGGGGTGTTCTCTGCGTCAGCCACCTGTAGACGGGTCATTGTGACGCGACCGCTAGGGACACGTGGAACACCTGCCAGAGAGCAGGGGCGGGGTCATCTCTGGCAGCAGGTCCAAACGCCAGATACCCTAGAGATGGGGGTCACGGGAAGACCCCAGGGAGTAGAGAGAGGGACACTCGCTCCTCTCATCCCTGATCCGCCCCAAACAAGGTGAGACCACCGCCCTCCCCCACCGGGATCCCTGGGTCCTGCAGAGAGTGGCCTCTCGTCGCTGTGCCCGCCCCCCCCGCAGTGAGGGAGGCGGCGGATTCTGGCGGAGGGGAGGGCGCCCGCTCCGGCCGCGGCGCTGCGCTGCGGCGCGCACCGGCTCCGCGCTGCCATTCCGGCTGGTGGCGGCCGCTGCAGGAAGGGCCGCTTCCTGCGCTCCCCGCCCCTTCCCTCGCCAGTGCTGACGCTGACGTCGGCGCAGGGAGCTGGAGGGACGCTCGGATCTCCGCCGGGAGGCTCCTGGGGGCCGGGGCTCCGAGGTACCTGCCCTCCGGGGCCGGGGCGGGGGCGAGCCGGGCGGGCTGCATGCTGCAGCGGGGGAGACGCCCGGCTGCCGGGGCAGTCGGGGGCGCCAAGGCAAGGCCGCCTCTTCTGCCCTTTGCGGGCTGCGGGTTCCAGGCGGGTCACCTCATCCACAACCCCCACCCCCAGTCGGGTGCGGGAGGAGCATCCTCCCCTTCCCTCCCGCAGATCCTCCCTCGGGCCTGGATGTGTGGAGGATGCTCGCGCCCTAGGAGCGCGCGTCAGCCCCCAGGGAGCGGGAGGGAAACCGGAGAGCACCTGCGCCCACACCCAAACCTTCCCAACTGGCGTCCGGCCTCCTTTTTTTCCGAGCCGGTGCTCCCTCCCAGATCCCCTCTGGATTGGGATTTGCGTCTAGAGCTGACTTGTTGACAAGTTCACCTGCAGCGGTATCTGACGTTTACTTTTGCTGTTCCTCCTATACTAGTCTTTGGCAGGGACGGCTAAGAACCGATGGGTCCCCTCTTTTGTAATGACTGGTGCCAGGAGGCCTGTGGTTGGCCCCTGCGGGGTAGGAAGAGTCACTGAGCATGCCATGTTCTTGCAAACCCTGGCACGCGGGGTTTCTTTGGGTGCTGCGCTGCTGACTCCGCCTTTCCTGCCCTAGGGTTGATGCAGCTCCTGTTTCCTCTGAAAGTAATATCCTGTTATGCCAGTCTTTCTCCCAAGCGGCTCCCGTTAACCTTCACACTACCTTTCGACTTGTAGCGTCCCAAAGCCTCTCAACTTCCCTTTGGGGCCTTTAACAGCACCATACCCATAATGTTGGCTGGCAAATGACATTTGGGGTCTTTTGGGTGGGCACTAAGGTTTAGAAAGGAGACAGTGTTCTCCATTTTTAGATAGCATTACCTTGTAATACAGCACAAGGAAGGGTTTATCCATCAGCCTGAACGGCTGCTAACTAAACATTCCGCGGACCTGGCAAAGACATCACCAGCTGGTTTGAAAATGGTTATGAATGGAGGAAGACACGTGGGGTATTTGTTGACCATTGTGGTCCTTTAAGTGATAACTTACTGCATGTGTGAGTGTTTATTCCGACGGTCTCTCAAATTGGCTCTGACATCTCAACCTCTCAGAAGTTAGGGGATAAAGTCGGACATGATTATGAAATCCACACTTCAAAATGTTTCTTACCCTTTTTTCAACACACACACGTCTGTGCATTGTGTGAACACACTTGCATGTCCCACATGTGAAGGTCAGAGAGTAACTGTGTGGCTTTGGTTGTCTCCTTCCACCTCTGCATAGGTTCTTGGTGTTCAGTTCAGGTTGCCAGCCTTGTACCATAAGTGCCTTTGCCCTGCCCTGCCATCTCACTGCCCACTCTGAATTGTTCTGTTTTCGTTTTAGGTCGCAGCATTTATTTGTATGTATGTATTTATTTTTATTAACCATTTCATTCCTTTACATTTCAAATGATGTCCCCAGTACCCCTCCACAAACCCCCCATCCCATCTCCCCACCACCACCATTGCCTCTATGAGGGTGCTCCTCCACCCCTCACCCACTCCTGCCTCACTGCTCTAGCATCCCCCTACTCTGAGGCATCAAGCCTCCACAGGACCCCCCCCCCCATTGATAATGCCACCCTCTGCTACATACGTATCTGGAGTCATGGGTCCCTTCGTGTGTACTCTTTGGATGGTGGTTTAGTCACTGGGAGCTCTGGGTGGTCCAGTTAGTTGTTATTGTTCTTCCTATGGGGTTGCATCCCCCTTTAGCTCCTTCAGTCCTTCCCCTAGCTCTTCCATTGGGGTGCTCAGGCTCAGTCCCATGGTTGGCTGTGAGTATTTGCATCTGTATTGGTCAGGTGCTAGTTGAAACTCTTCAGGGAACAGCCATGAAGGTTCTATCAGCTTTTATTTCAAAAACAATCTTTCTAGAGATTACTGTAGGGTCAAAGCAAGGTTATGATCTTCAGTCTCTCAAACACGTTTGGTGTTAGCCCAGTTCATGTGTTTAGATTGCCAGAGATGTCATTTTATAACGTCATTTCTTATTACTTAGGAAAATGGTTCAATGTTATTAAAAATGAATCTTAAGAAAACATAGCAGTTGAACTACAGAGTTCTGCTACTTGTAAGAAGTGGAGAAACCTGAGATTAATAGATCACCAACCCTTGATCCTCCACTGAAAGCTAAAGGCACCAGCTGGTGATTGCCTATGATTTTATAGCCCTTCCTCCATCTGGTAGACCCAAGTGTCATGCTGTGGTACCTAGCATCTTTATTTCTGTGTCTAGACTTATGAAAAGTGCATTAAATCTTGTTTTCCAGTAGAAAATCTTCAACATGACCATATTCAATGTATCTGATGATACAAGCACATTGTTTTCTTCATGACGAAGCAGCTTGATCGGTGGAAGGGGGTGACAGCTGTGACAAGATCTACTAGAGTAAACTCATGTTAAACATGAACTCTGGTATTACAGAAACCCACAGGAGGGGGTGGGGAAGCTGATAGGTCATCCGAATCAGGAAACATGTCCCCACGGTATGGGGTGATCCTGGCAGCTGGAAGCCAAAAGATAGATAGCAACAATAGTGCTGGCCAGTGCTCACTGATGTCTGCCTATTATCAGGTACAGAGAGGTGTGATCAAAGGAAGAGAATAGGTTGCAGTTTATGAGCCTTATTGCCCTGCACGCCTATCCAAGATCTGCCTAATGTAACCTCACACCCCACAACTGATAGAGGTAAAACCTTCTCTCTCTAACTCTCTCTAACTTTTCTCAGTCCACTGTGTTTCATTCTACAACACCATCTAGTACCAAGGAAGAGTACAGAGAACTCATGGGCTTCTGAACTTCAGTTCCAGCAGGGTTGGAGCCTGTGAAGAAATCTCTCCCAAAGGCTGACATGCTGAAGGCTTGGTCACCAATGTAGTGTTCAAAGATGGGGCTCAGGGAATGGATTGGATCATGATAGCTCTAACCTTATCCATGGATTAATTGATCAATGGACTCATAATCTGAAGGCAGTAGTGGGTGGTAGAAGGATCTGATTGGAAGAGGTGATCCAATGGAGGCATACCTTTCAAGACAGCACATGTATCACGTCTTGCCTATTTTCTGCCCCCCCCCCCATTCTTTCTGCTTCCTGGATTCCATGAGGTGAAAAACCCTGCTCTGCTATGCCCTTTATCCTCTAAGTTGACTTTCTTTCTTTAATGAGATATATGTATTAATTCTTTGAGAAGCTCATACAATGTATTTTGATCATATTTACTCACTATCTAATTCCTATCTCAACTCCTTCCATATCATTGCATGCACTGATTTTTCTTAATTATGATGGTTACATCTATATGCATATATGTATATAACCATATGTGCATATATATATATATACATATATAGATATACTGAATCCATTTAGTGTTGCTTGTATGTATGTATTTAGGGATAACCACGTGATATAGGATAATCAACCAGGGGACTGAGGAAAACTAAGTCTCTCTCTTTCTCCCTCTCTCTCAAGTCATTAATTACCGATAACTCTTCATCTAAAGGCAGAGTCTTGTGAGATATTCCCTATCCACACTGGCTTGTCACCTGATAATGTCATTCTTCGAGTCTTGTTTAGGCTTCCACCATATTGTTGAAACCTCATGGATGTGGCTTCCCTATAATAAGTCATAAAAGGCATAATCTTGCAGGAGAGATCCTGGTCCTCTGGCTTGTAAAACCTTCCCGCCCTGTCCCCCACGGTGTTTACTGAACCTTGGGCGAAGGGTGTTGGGTTACAGATTTGCCAGTTGGGGCTGAACATCCGCAGCAAGTTGTTCTCGATGTTTGATCAGTTGTGGGTTTCTGTAATGGTATCCATCTGGTGCAAAAAGAAGCCTCCTTGATTAGGTTTGAGAGCCGCACTTGTCTGTAGAAATAAGAGTAAGTATTTAGCGTGCAATTAGGAATTACACTGGCTTAGAGAAGTGTCGGTAGTGGGTTCTCTAAATTCCAGGACCACAAAGTGGGGTAGAATCTTTCCCAGCTATTCATTTAATAGAGGATCAATATCCAGACTATATAAAGAATTCAAAATAGTCAAAGAAGCAATCCATATATACTATTGTATAATATATAATAATACAGAATTCTCAAAAGAAGAACTTTAAAAAGCCTAAGAAAGATATCATAAGAGCATACATTTTGGGGAACACACATATTAAAACTAATATTCCATCTTACCTCTATTAGAATGACTAAGATCAAAAAAAAATTGACAATAAATGCCAACTAGACTGTGGGGAAAGGAAGACCCTTCTTCTCTGTCGTTGATGCAGTAAATTGGTGCAGACACTCAGAAATCAGTGTGAAGAATTCTCAGAAGCCTAAAAATAGATGTACCGTATGGCCCAGATTTACTACTCCTTGGCACATGCCTAGGGAACTGAGCATCCTACTGAATAGATATGTGCTCAGATATGCCCATTGCTGCTCTATTCTCAATTGCTAGAAAATGGAAACAACCTAAATTTCCTTCAACTGACAAATAAAATATGAAAACATGATCCATCTACACAGTTGGATTTTATTGAGCTGTATAGGAAAATGAAATCATGAAAGTTTTAGGTAAGCAGGTGGCACTAGAAAATATTATACTGGATGAGGTAACTCAGATCAGAAAGAGAAATGCTGCCTGTTCTCACATTTGTGGCTCCTAGCTCCTAGTCTTTACTTGTGAGTATATAAATTGGAGTAGCCACGGAAACTAGAAAGTTGGATAGCCTGTGACTGGGAAGATTAAAGATGTTCATCAGTGTAGACTCAGAATCAGTTTCAATTGTGTGCTGGGTAGTTGCAAAAGCGTTGGAGGTATCAGTAGGGAATAGAAGCTTGATATTTAAAGGCGTTAGAAATAAGAGAGTCTTGTAGGTGTCTATTTTAGAATATAATTAGCCAAAATACATGAAATTAAAAACAGTGATTGACATTAAAAAAAAAAACAACTAAATGCAATAGAGTGTTGTGGAGTGAAAAACAAAGTACATCCATTTCTTGATAGACCACTAACCATACAAATAATACTAATTGTTATGACAGTGTCAATTGAAGAGCTGAAAGGTCTTCAAGTTCTGGATGGTAAGAGCTTCAGGAGGTGCCGTGCAGTAGCATACATGTTAAACGTTGATGCCCTTGCTCACTCTCTTCAGTGTCGCTGCCTTCCACTCCTCTGTTCCCAGCATAGGGCATGCTTAACCGTGCTTGGAATGTAGTAGCGTTTTGGACTCTATGTGAGAAGAAATCTAGCCTTTTCTGTGATTTTTTTCTGGGTGGGGATCCTGAAGCAGAGAGCAATCTGCCAGTCCTGATAAGAGGTGCCCCTTTTCCTTCTGGGTAGAAATCCTAATGTATGTGAGTGAGTGAGTGAGTGAGTGAGTGAGTGAGTGAGTGAGTGATTAAGTGAGTCCACCCATCATCATTTGAAAGTATTGTGTGTGTAGTTGCACTGTAGTGGCCACACATCAACAGCACCTGAGCCAGTGGCCATCTCAGACTATATACTCTAGCCTCATGAGCCAACCTCATTTCAATCTAGACCAGTGTGGACCAGTTAAAAAACAGGAAGTCAGAAGTCCAAAACTGACTTGAGCTTACCAGTTATTGGCCAAGGGGGACATTGCTTTTTAAGTGCTTTTAAAATTTGCTTTATTTCTTTGCTTGCAAAGTGGACTGGTCTCTCCTTGATCATAGCCTGCAGATGAAATCATTGTATTAGATGCTCCTCACATGTAAAGTGTTCAGCTGGTGACAGCCTACAACCATAACCTTTTGTCCAGCAGTTGTTGGTTCTGTGCTTGGTGATAGAGAAGCAAAGATGAAGTTGAGGCTTCTGACCTTCAAGGGACCAGCAGGCAAAACAAATAGAAGCAGCTCCTGCCGAAGAACGATGAAGTACAGTGGTATTCCTACCATGAGTCAGTTAAACGGGAGTACAAGGATGGGAAGATTCCCTGAAGAAATGGAGTGGAAGGCATGTGTTAGGCTGAGGGAAATTCCTTGAGGAGCTGGCATTTGAGGAGATTCTAGGACTCTAAGTTGTAAGTTAGTCAACTGACCAGAAGGTAGGACTTTCCAGGTGGCCGAGTATATTTTGGGAATCTCTAGCTGTCTTAAATGGCCAGGGGGAGCAGTTCTTTGTGACGTGCAGCACAAGTTGGGGACAAGGAGTCTTGTGGTTTTGCTACGAGGTTCAGAGTTTCACTAGTGTCAAGAGACAGTGATGACTGCGTTTTGAGTCGTAGAACAAGAAGCAGATCAAATGTGCATCTTACAGAAATCGTGTAGAAAATGGTGTAAGAGAATGGAGTGGCCAGAATGGTGCTGCCGTGGAGGTTCTAGACTGAGGCCTGTCTGTGTAGACAGAAAGGGGAAAGATGTGCTGGAGGGGGAATAACGGACGGAATGTGGAGACAGAAATGAGCGTGACGGCAACTTCTCAGGTTAGATCACCTAGTAGAGGTAGTGCTGGCAGCCAGCTTCGAAACCGGGTGGGAATGGAAAGAGGGAAGATTGGGTTTTAGATTTGCTGAATATCAACAGCTCACAGGACTTCTGTATGAAGTCTCAGAGAGGAAGGATGTAGCTCAGTCGTAAAGAGCTCACTAAAAGGGGGGGGGGGCAAAAGGGAGGAGTGAGAGAGAGAGAGAGAGATGATGATATGGACTTCATACGCTGGAGAGGTACTTAATTTTGGAAGTCATTGGCATATAGCTGGTGATTAAAAGTGGAAATGCAGGAAATGGCCTTGATAGAGCGAGTAAAGTGTGTCGTAAGACAGCTACAGTGGGGCTTTGCGTACTCATAGTGATATTTGAGATGTGGGCACAGAGGAAGAGAGCTACCAGGGAGGTTTAGCAAGGGGAGTGTTTCCTTGAGGAATCCTTCAGAGATTCTCCAAGAAACAGATAGAAGGAAGAGAGTCGTACCTTGTCATAGGAGGGAATTGCATGTGAAGAGATAGCTGAACGAAAGGGACATGAACTAATTTGAAATAGAAAGAATAATAGGTGGCCAAAGGTCAGAGAGAGCTGGAGACTCACTGTACCTCTTAGTGAGCAGGTAGAGAAAGAACCACAGTAGTTAAGGCCCTATGGTACTACATGGCTCTAAAGAAGGGCACAGTATGTACAGAGGGCAGACACTGTAACAGAGGTGCCCAGTGCAGGTCCAAGGCCATAGTTCCCTGTATACAGGGGCAGAGACAGCCTCTCAGTCCCCTGGGTAGCTTTTTCCCACTTGCTGCTCCCTGAGGCCACGAGTCTTCTCATCCAATGCTCTCGGCCTTGCCCTGAGCAGCATCACAGTGACACAGATGTGTTGGTGCCAGACTATCCCTCCTTCCTGTTTCCTGCTGCTCTCCTCTGCCCTGCTAACCTGGAGGCTTTGTGCAACTTCCTTGTTGTTATAACTGGGCTAGCCCTACCAAGTGTACACACACTGACCTGCCCTTCCAGATTCCCGCCCGGGCAACCCAGCTGCATTATGAGCTCTGGGCCTCGATATTATTTAATCTCATGAGCGTATTCACTGAGAAAGTGGAAAGAAACTGGGATAGGTATCGTGCATTGGTTCTCAGAATAACATTAACTAGGTGGCCCAGTTAATAGGGATGCCCCCCAAAATATTGTTTTCTCTTTCTTTCTTGCTGACTCTCAAGATTTTCATTCCTTGCTCATAAAAACACCCTAACCTCAAACAAGATCTAGTTGCCACAATTTAACCAAAGAAAGTCCTGGAATATGCACTGTTTCCAGAGAAAGGAGCTGTGGTGGCTTGTTTACAAGGCCTCTGCACAGCATTGACATTTTATAAACCGCATCCTGGTGTGTGTTTACTTCGACTGTCTGTGCCTAATGAAAGCAGCTTACTCTGTGCCTTGGGAAATTTCCTTCAGCCATGGGCCTCGGTTCCCTTATCCATGAAAACAGGAGGCTAGACTAAATGATCCGTACATCCTCTGTAGCTGTCAGCTACAAGAGCCTACAGTCAGAGGCACATCCTAACCTCTTGTGGAGGCTTTAAATGAGAAACAATGTGCAATTTTATATCATTGGGGTCCCTGTAGCCACCGTCTTATTCTTTCCAATGTTGATTACTCTGTTTTCCTCACAGAATGTATCTATATGTATTTTGTCTATAAATACGTATCTATTTTGTATTTGTGTTTGTGAGTATATAAAGAGATAGTCAGGCTATAGAAAGGGAGTCCTCTTATACTTTTAAGAACACAGATTGAACCTTAGAGCCTCTCATACGCTAAGCAAGTACTTTACCATGGCACTACATCTCCCAGCCCACTTTGCGGTTTTTAATTTGGAGACAGAGTCTCACACTGTAGCACAGACAGATCTTGAACTACCTATCTTCTCGCCTTGGCCTCCCAAATATCTTTTCACTTTGATGGTCTCGTGGTATTATGGTCTTATGGTATTATGGTCTCATGGTCTTTGTTGGTATTATTGTCTGGACTCCACCCCTACAGTTACCTGGCAACAGCCAAGGTATGCTTCTCCCCAGTTACCTGGCAATAGCCAGGTAGGCCTGGCCCACTATAAAAGCGGCTGCTTGTCCCCTCCTCTCTCTCTTACTCTTACTCTTGCTCTCTTGTCTCTTGTCTCCTTTCTCCCCATCTCTCTCCATTACCTTCCCCCCTCTCTCCATGTCCCCCCTCTCTCCACGTGGTCATGGCCGGCCTCTACTTCTCTATTCTCTCCTTCTCTCCACCTTTCTCTGCCTCTACTACTCTCTTAATTCCCCTCCCCATGCCCTAAACAAACTCTATTCCATACTATGCTGTCGTTGTGGCTGACCTCTCAGGGGGAAGGGGTGCCTTGGCATGGGCCTGCTGAGGCATCCCCTTTCCCCATACCTCACCACACCCCCATAGAACATATTCCTATACCTCTTGATCTTTTTGTAATCACAACATTGTTGCCGTAGATAAAGGAAGTATAGCATAGAATAAAGTTTAAGTTGAGAGCGTATTAGAGGCAGAGAAGGGCAGAAAGAAGGAGAGAGTAGAGAAGTAGAGGCCAGCCATGACCATGTGGAGAGAGGGGGGAAGGGAATGGGGAGAGGAGGAGCAAGAGGGCAAGAGGCAAGAGTAAGAGAGAGAGGAGGGGGCAAGCAGCCCCTTCTATAGTGGGCCAGGCTTACCTGGCTGTTGCCAGGTAACTGTGGGGAGGAGCATACTTGGCTGCCGCCAGGTAACTGTGGAGGTGGAGTCCAGACAGAATCCTAACAGTCTTTTAGTAGCTCCAGCTGCTCTATGACTTGTACAGATCCTATGCGAATCAGAAAGTTTAATATATAGACTGGGCCTTTCAGGAAAAGTTAGGAAAATGGGGTGGATGATCATTTTGTAGGTTAAGTCATTTAAGACTAACATATATGAGTATATGTTTTAAATGATATATGTGAGCAATTACAATTTCCAATTCTAGGAAGGAAATGGATTAAAGGTATCATGTATTTAGCATGAAATATTGGTGGCTTGAGCTCTTTGCTGATTTGCCTAATGCCTTAGACCAAGGCTGTCCAACAAAAATCCTGTGGTAAACACACAGATAGGATTCAAAACTAGCAGTCTAGTTGTTGTAAAGTGTTCTTAATTTAAAACACTAAAAGAAGCAGATGAAATGAACTTTTATTTTATGTTACTCAATATATAAAAATATTTCAGTATGAAGTATAAAAATATATAACATACATAAAATACAATTAAATATAAATTATCCTTATATTTAAATATGTATGGTATATTCCATTTAACATTTGTTTTATTTATTGTATAAAGTCAAAGGCTATATAAAATAAAACTTTATAAAATTTAAATACATAGATGTATAAGTGAACTAAAAATTATTTGTATAAACATATAAAATATAGATTTATTAGTGATATATTTTGCTGTATTTGGTTCTTTTTATTTTGTTTTCTTAAGTCTTTGAAACCTATGAATTTTACACAGACAGCACATCTGAATTCTAACTAGCTGTATTTCCAGTGTTTAGTTGCCAATGGCTGCTACATTGGACAGTCTTACATAATAAAGTTAGCTTATCGTAGATTATTTCTTCATTAAAAAATTAGACTTGGTTTCCATGTTTTAAAGTAACATATGGAAAAGCCTTCCAAGTTTTATATTTGAGTCTCAATTGAAATGCAACTGAAGAATAACATCTGGCTTGGTCCTTTAGCGATGCCCCATGCTGACATTTGAAAGGTGCATTTCTGTACAGAAGTTTGTTTGGTCATGTGCGTTTCTTACTAGGGTGTTCTTCATTTGTCACCTTGACATTTCACCTTCTCGGGGGAATGTTTTGGACAAAACACCACCTTAAGTACAGATTAAAATCTGTATGCCATGCTTGAATTACCATTTGAAAGTCATATAAACTGATAAAGTCAGAGGCAGATAAAATGTATACAGCAAATCCTCTCCGTCTTTGCTTCAGCAATTCCTTTTTTCATCAGCGAAGGCCAACCCTTTGCTCTCTTCCTGTTCCTAGTGTCACAGTTGACTGATACGCTGTCTTATGTGGCTCACACTTAGAGATTTCCTTCACGGTGATTGTCTGCAAATGTCAGCCCCCTGGTCCAGCTGCTATGTTTTCTGTAATAGAGGATTGATTTACCTAAGGTCAGCCATTGAAAGCAGGGCTACAGCAGGCGAGAGGAGTGAGACCTGTATGGACAGGCCCCTTGTGAGCAGCTTGAAGTTTCTGGTTTAGTTTTACCTCTTTCCCAGTGTTCCTTCTTGCGAATCTGACCTTGGACCTCAACTTAGATGAGTTATCTCCAATTTTGGAACCCAGTTACCTCATCTCAAAGCAACAGATGTACTATTTCCTATCTCTAGACTTCTGTGAAAGAGGACACCCTTATGTCAGCTTGCCTGGTCATTTTTTTTAAATTTATTTTATTTTATTTATTTACATTTCAAATGTTATCCTCTTCTCCCTGTTTCCCCTCTGCAACCCCCCGCCATCCCATTCTCCCTTATCCTGCTTCTATGAGGGTGTTCCCCTACCCACCTACCCACTCCTGCCTCACCGCCCTAGCATTCCTCTATGCTGGAGAATCAAGCATTCACAGGACCAAGGGCCTCCCCTCCCATTGATGCCAGATAAGGCCCCTTCAGCTCCTTCAGTTCTTCCCCTAACTCCTCCATTGGGTTCCCTGTGCTCAGTCCTATGGTTGTCTTTGAGCATCTGCATCTGTATTGGTCAGGATCTGGCAGAGCCTCTCATGAGACAGCTGTTTCAGGCTCCTGTCAGCAAGCACTTCTGGGCCTCTGCAATAGTGTCTGGGTTTGGTGTCTGCATGTGGAATGGATCCCCAGGTGGGGCAGTTTCTGGATGGCCTTTCCTTCAGTCTCTGTTCCACTCTTTGTCTCTGTATTTCCTTTAGACAGGAGCAATTCTGAGTTAAAAATCTGGAGATGGTTGAGTTGCCCCGTCCCTCAACCCAGGGGGCCATGCCTAACCTCTGGATATGGTCTATACAGGTTCTCTCTTCCATTTGTGGGGTATTTCAGCTAATGCCATCCTGGTTGGGTCCTGGGAGGCTCTTGCTTTCCTGGCACCTGGGACTTTCTGATTGCTACCCCCAGTTCCCTATCCCCTATTGCTACACACCTCTTTTCAATTTTCTGACCCTCTGTGTGTCTCCTCCATCTCCTCCCATACCTGATTCTTCTCCTCTTTCCCATCCCCCGCCCACTTCTCTTTCTCCCAATTCACTGCTATCTTCAACTTCCCTTGATTATTTTGTTCCCCCTTCTAAGTAGGGCTGAAGCATACATTCTTTGGTCTTCCTTCCTCTTGAGCATCATGTGCTCCCTGAGTTGTATCATGGATATTCCATCCTCTTTGCCTAATATCCACTAACCAGTGAGTACATACCATGTGTGGTCTTTTGTGGCTGAGTTAACTCACTCAGGATAATAATTTCTAGATCCATCCATTTGCCAGCAAATTTCATGAAGTCATTGTTTTTAATAGTATTTCATTGTGTAAATAATAGTATTCCATTGTGTAGATGTTCCACATTTTCTGTATCCATTCCTCTGTTGAGGGACAATTGGGTTGTTTCCAGCTTCTGGCTGTTATAAATATTTGCCTGGTCATTTTTACCAGTGGTGGGTAAAGCCATATATGTGACTAGATTTGGAGAGGCATAAGTTTTTGGTGTTGTCATGGATGTACTAGCTTTTACTGATCTTCAGGAGCAGTTTAGGAAGCATTAAAATATATTTATTTGGGGAGGCTGGTTTTAATGTTTTGTGGAGTCATTAATGTTAATTATGCCCTGTATACTAATGCTTGAGTTAATTTAATATGTGAATAAAATGATTATTTTTCACTATACTAAGACCCTCATTGGCATGAAATACAACTTTAGCAGTGACTTGCATCTGTAAAGGTTAATAGAAACTCAGCCAGCTCTTAGCTGCTTTGAATAAGGTCAGAAGTCTGTTTTCCTCATGGAAGATTTTCTGACTCCCAAAATTAAGGCATGATCCTGCCTCACATTTACTTGTGAATTTATGAAATGTCAAAACAACATTTCAGGGGATATAAAACCAGAAATAGAAGCTACTGAAATGTTCAAGTAGTTGTAACCTTACAGAAATCTGAAGAGGAGCCCTGTGATGTCAGGGAAAAGCACCCACTAAATCTAGTCAAAGCCATCTTCGTTTGTTTAGCCTGTGCAAAGATGGAAGGGTAAGGCAGCTGCCCATCCTCCATGGCACGCCCCCTCCCGAACCATGGGAGACACCATCTGATGAGCCAAGATTTTAAAAACAGAAATGCAATGAATTATGCTTGAAGAAATTGTTTCTTTGTTCACTGTTCTCAGTGAAACTAGTTTAATATTTATACTTAAAACACACTTCTAGTTATAAGAAATTATAAAATTCATTATCGACATACAGGGGTATAATAGATTAATGTCTAGGATAAAGGAATTAAAAGCAATCTACCAAACGAATCACAGACACTCAACTTAGTTCAGTTTTACTTTGATACCTAGACTGGCTGATACTTTTCTAATGCTCACAAGCCCAGGGACCAGCACTGCACACCCAGGCTGGTTAATTTTCTCTGGCCTCTGGCTCATGTGTCTACACTTCAAGACAAAAAGGGCTTCATTCCACAATATCTGTATTAGGACTGACATTCATTCTGAAGTTACACACCAGAAGTAGAGTCAACGTAGGCTTAATTCAGATCATATGAAAGCAACTAACTGAAGAAAAGTTAGGTACAGTTGAATTTTATAAAGTGATTGCCAAACATGTAGGTTTGGGTTTATGAAAGAAATGAATTTTAAAAACTGCCCAGTTGCTTATGGCTGGTTATACATACCACTATATAATTCTATTGCATAACATTTCATTTATTTATTTCCCTTCGTACACATGCATACCTTTTGCCGGTCTAGAACCACTAATTCTTAGAGACTTGTCTCAGAAGCAGTGTAGCATCCTAGCTCTATTCCCTCTCTTCAGTGTCCCTTTAGCACTGGACACTAGCTCTTGCCTTGCCATGCATTTTCTGTGGCAGTCACACTGACCGTCCTCTGACCACAGGTCTCCCTTGCAGCTATACGCACATGTAATATATACTGATATGCCATTTTTACGGAGGCCTCATTGTATATGAGACCCTTCATTCCATTATGGAATAAAGCCCTTTTTTTCTTTTTCTTCAAGCGGGGACATGCGAGCCAGGGAAAATTAACCAACCTGGATGCACAATGGTTCTGTAGTTCATTAGATGCGAGAAATCATTGCTGTGAGGCTTACTGTTCCCGTTCCTTGAAGAAAGAGAAGTGGTTGGCAAATACTTGGCAAGCCAGGGGTGATCATAGCACACATTCCGCTTCAGGATTGTTGAGATGTGAACAGATTTGCACTGCAGATTTGACACTGTGTTGTCTAGAGATGCTGGAGTTACCAAGGGATACCTCTAGCATGCTACCTTGTGCACTTCCTCAAGGGACCTAAATGGGGATGTGCATAAGAGAACCGAGGAGCTTAAAGATGGTAACATTTTTTTTTATCTAGAATGAGTAAATTTTGAATACGTTAGAAAAATTAAAATGTTGAGCGTGCAGGTCAAGGCGTGGCACCACAAGTTCAGTACACACCTTAGGAACCAGCATCTGTAGTCACAGCCTTTATCTAACAGAAAAGCTTTCCACTAACTACACGAGTACGTTCTAGTGCTGAAACTGGGAGGGGAATTATGAGCGTGAAAGCTTCTGCGGGGAACATGACACACTTAGAATGTATCCTCCGTAAGGAAGCTGCTGGCCTTCAAATATTGCCGTGGGTTGGCAGCACCAATGTGCTGAATAGTGATCAGTCTGCCTTTTTCCTTGAGTGTGGGCTCAAGAGCTTTAGATGATTATTGGTTTAATTTATATGTAATCGAAGGGGCCACCAGCTAACATCACTGCTGTGAAGGCTCATAGGAAAATGTGCAGTTCAGAACAAGGGAGGGCAGTCTGCTTTGAATGAAGATGCCCTCTTTCATATTGGGCTGTCAAGAAGAATCCAGTATCCTGGTTCACGGCAGCAAGGCTATGCTGACTCCTTCAGGGTGGAGCATTCTGTGAGCCTCAGACTGTTGTGGAGAAAAAAAAAAAAAAAACCAAGACTTTTGTTTATACCTATAGTGTATGGTTATTTAAAGCAATTTTTAAAAGACAAGTGGGGTAGTTAATATCTTTTACTCGTTCATATTGGAGGAATCAAATTGAGAGCTCACTACAGAAAGCATATATAAAGAAGAAAAAAATGGGTGTAATGTTTGCCCAGAACCCTAATACGGAATATAAAGTGCTGCTCTTCCCTGTTCCCGGGTTCTTCCCACAGGGCATGGTGTCCTCTGAGCCTCAGGCAGTAGCTAGGAGAAACTAGGCTTTTAATGCCTCACCTTGGGCAGTGAGGCAAACATACTGCCTCCCTGTAAAGGTGCAGTTCAGAAGATCCAAGGGGGTTAGATTGGTTGTCTTAGCATCATCCGTGTGGCAGGTGCTAACTTCTGAGCAGAAAGGCATTCCTCACTTTTGCCTCTGTCTTAGAGCAAGAACCCACTGTCCAGGAAATCATTACTACCTTTCTAGGATTGTTTTACTAAAGTTAAAAACTTATATTTCAGAGTTGTTTTGATTTGCATTTCCCTGATGACTAGGGATGTTGAACATTTCTTTAAGTGTTTCTCAGCCATTTGGTGTTCATCAGTAGAGAATTCTTTGTTTAGCTCTATGCCCCATTTTTTGATAGGGTTATTTGGTTCTCTGGAGACTGACTTCTTGAGTTCTTTGTATACATTGGATATTAGCCCTCTATCAGATATAGGGTTGGTAAAGATCTTTTCCCAATTTGTTGGTTGCCGTTTTGTCCTATTGACAGTGTCTTTTGCCTTACAGAAGCTTTGCAACTTTATGAGGTCCCATTTGTCAATTCTTGATCTTATAGTAGAAGCTATTGGGGTTCTCTTCAGGAAATTTTCCCCTGTGCCTATTTGCTCGAGGTTCTTCCCCACTTTACTTTCTATTAGTTTCAATGTATCTGGTTTGATGTGGAGGTCCCTGATCCACTTGGACTTGAGCTTTGTACAAGGCGAAAGGAATGGGTCGATTTGCATTTTTCTACATGTTGACCTCCAGTTGAGCCAGCACCTCACACCAGTCAGAATGGCTAGGATAAAAGACTCAGGTGACAGCAGATGCTGGAGAGGCTGCGGAGAAATAGGAACACTCCTTCATTGCTGGTGGGATTGCAAACTGGTACAACCACTCTGGAAATCAGTGTGGCGATTCCTCCGGAAATTGGACATAGTTTTACCAGAGGACCCAGCCATACCACTCCTGGGCATATACCCACAAGACGCTCCATCATGTAATAAGGACACATGCTCCACCATGTTCATAGCAGCCTTATTTATAATAGCCAGAAACTGGAAACAACCCAGATGTCCCTCAACAGAGGAATGGATACAGAAAGTGTGGTACATCTACACAATGGAGTACTACTCAGCTATTAAAAACAATGAATTTATAAAATTCTTAGGGAAATGGATGGATCTGGAGAGTATCATCCTGAGTGAGGTAACCCAATCACAAAAGATCA
>JADRCD010191792.1:0-16083 GCA_019843815.1 Montemys delectorum | reverse complement strand
TCAATCGATTAGGATATGTTGGTAATATTAATTTTCATATTAATATATTAAGAAAAAGTAATTGTCACTTCGTGTTGTTTTTGTTGTAAGAGGTGGAATTAGATTTGTGTGAATTTGTTGAAAGATTACTTTCTTGTTTCTTCTAGGGTATAGTTTTGCTCTTTATGTTGATGTTTTCCATCTATTACCCTTTGTAGGGCTGGATTTGTGGAAAGATATTGTATAAATTTTGTTTTGTCATAGAATATCTTGTTTTCTCCACCTATGGTAATTGAGAGTTTTGCTGGGTATATTAGCCTGGGCTGGTATTTGTGTTCTTGTAGGGTCTGTATGACATCTGCCCAGGATCTTCTAGCTTTCATAGTCTCTGGTGAGAAGTCTGCTGTAATTCTGATAGGCCTGCCTTTATGTGTTACTTGTGATGGGAAGAATTTCTTTTCTGGTCCAGTCTATTTGGAGTTCTGTAGGCTTCTTGTATGTTCACAGGCATCTCTTTCTTTAGGTTAGGGAAGCTTTCTTCTATAATTTTGTTGAAGATATTTACTGGTCCATTATATTGGGAGACTTCACTCTCTTCTATACCTATTATCCTTAGGTTTGGTCTTCTCATTACATCCTGGATTTCCTGGATGTTTTGGGTTAGGAGATTTTTGCTTTTTGCACTTTCTTTGACTGTTGTATCAATGTTTTCTATGGTGTCTTCTGCCCCTGAGATTCTTCTATCTCTTGTATTCTGTTGGTGATGCTTGCATCTATGACTCCTGATTTCTTTTCTAGGTTTTGTATCTCCAAGGTTGTCTCTCTTTCTGATTTCTTTATTGTTTCTATTTCCATTTTCAGATTCTGGATGGTTTTGCTCATTTCCTTCACCTGTTTGATTGTGTTTTCCTGTAGTTCTTTAAGGGATTTTTGTGTTTCCTCTTTAAGAGCTTCTAGCTCTTTACCTGTGTTCTCCTGTATTTCTTTGAGGGTGCTATTTATGTCTTTCTTAAGGTCCTGTATCATCATCATGATAAGTGATTTTATATCTGAATCTTGCATTTCCAGTGTGATGATGTGTCCAGGACTTGCTATGGTGGGAGAATTGGGTTCTGATGATGCCAAGTAACCTTGGTTTGTGTTGTTAATTTTCTTACACTTGCCCCCTGCCATCTGGTTATCTCTAGGGCTACCTGCCCTCACTAATTCTGACTGGAGTCAGTCCTTCCTGTGATCCTGGTTGTATCAGAACTCCTCAGAGTCAGGCTGTTTCTGTGACCCTGTGATTCTGGGATCCTGTGACCCTGGGCTTGTTAGAGCACCTGGGAGTGCAACAGCTTCCTCTGGGAATTGTGGGACTGGCTGCAGAGCTTGAGCCCAAGGTCAGCTCAGGACACCAGCCAAGAAAGACCGGAAGGAACCTGAGCCACTCTGGTGGCAGAGTTCCTGTGTGCCTGGTCCCACAGGTCCCAGTTACTCCAGGTGTAGGGACAGATGTTGAGTCCTCCTCACCTCTGATCCTGAGAGTGTCAGAGCCCCTGGGAGTGGAGCTTCCTCTGGGTGTTGTGGGACTGGCTGCAGAGCTTGCACCCAAGGTCCACTCAGGACACCAGCCACAACCAATATTTTATGAACTGATCAGCTGTCCTATAATATTGCTAAACTTCATTGTAATAGATTTTTAGATTCTTTAGGATTTTTCTCTATCAAAGAGCATGACGAGCTTCCTACCTTGCTCCCCACCTCCGTTCTCCCATTTCTGTTCTTCTCTTTGTGTTTGTACCAGCTGATACCTCCAGCAGTTGCAGCCTTGTCTCCACCTTTTCAGAAAACTCATGCAGCCTTTTATCCACTGGGCTGCCAGTGCCCTCTCTCCCCAAAGGCCATTTCTCAAGTTGATCAGGAAGGTTGCTCTGCCCCACCAAGTCTGCCAGATGCCCTACAGTGCTGCCTCCTTGGTGTTGAAATCATCTGTCTGAAACTGCCTGCAGTTTCACGAACCGGGTTCTCTCGGCCAGGAGGGAACAAAGGACTTGAAATAAAGGGTTTGAAATGCAAAGAGAAAACACAAAGTCAAGTTGCGTCCCAATCAAGGCTCCAACTTTACTTAGAATAAGCCAGGGTTTTTATAGTTACAAGAGAAACCGAAACCAAGTCTCTAGATTATATTGTAAAGAAAATTCAGGTGCCAAAGTCCCCAGACTCAGAGGATCTTCAGGCAGCTGGCATACTCAGGTGATGGGCATGCTCAGGCGGCTTCTTCAAAGACAAACAGTCAACGGAGAGCATCTGTCTTAGCTCCCAGGTGTTAGCCCCTAAACATAGGCTGCCAGAAGTCCAATGACTGAAGTGAAGAGGGAAGGTAACATCTGTCCAAAAAAAAAAAAAAAAAAAGCAGAAGAAGAAAGAAAGAAGGAAGGGACAAAAAAAAAGCATCCCTGGGTGACCTTTTCTCGCCTTCTCTAAGCAGTCAGGCTGGGCTGTAACACTAGGGAGGTAGCAGCAGGGAGGGAGAGCAGAGAGCAGAGACACAGCACAGGACACAGAGCAGAGGCAGGGACCACTGAGTGTAGGCAGTCACGCTGTGAACACAGCAAGGCAGCTGCTGTTGGACAGCTGAAGAAGCAGCAGTTGAAAGGTTTGTGAACAGTCAGGGCCAGAGGGAGAAGGAGAAAGAGGACAGAGGGGGCAGAGCTGATGCTGAGGAAGCATGAAGGGCTACAAGGAGAGAGAGAGAAGCAAAACTGCAGGTACAGGTTCCAGGAAAAGTCCTGGAGAGCTACCAAGTTTTCATGGACAAAGGTCTTAGGCCTGGGGCTGACAGGGTTCTGCCAAGAGCTAAGGGTCCCAAAGCTCTGGGTGAGAACTCTGAGGGCTGAGAGTCCTGGTCATAGAGGTCTGCTCAATGAATGAACAGTAGATGCTGATTCCCAGACGGTCTCTATGGCTTGTTCTGCCAACACCAAGGAAAGCAGGGAAGGAAAGGCTGCCAGGACCAGAAATGGCAACGCTTCTTGCCTATCCGAATGAGGGAAAGAACCTTCAGCCAGCAGATCCCTGACATTTCCACATTCGTATAATAATTCCATAATTATACGAATGGCTTGCTGTGGACTTTGCATAAACATGGCTCTGATGTTCCTTTACCACAAACTGCATCACAATCAGGGGGAACAAAAATGAAAGCTGATGAAGAATTTGTATCCAAATAATTATTTTAGGATAAATAAGAATCTTATTTTAGGATAAATTTTAGGACAAATAAATGAAAATCTTATCATAGATAAATTATGAACAGCTTTGACTTTGGTAAGAGGATTTCTGCAATAGCCTAAATTATAAGAATGAAGCATGAAAATAGAGAGAGTAAATGAGCCCCAGTTAGCAGAGACAAGTAGGACAATGAAAACTAAACGAGGCAATAGGGTATAAAGCTACCTGTCAGCCAAGTTAAGCAAAGGAAAGTTATTTAAGTGTTAAATAACTAAGAAATCTGACGTGTATACACCTGCCATTTTTGCAGAACAAATAGCACAGAAGTTCACACAGGAAAGCTGCACAGAAAATAACCGAGGAGTCAAGGAAAAACGCGTGCTGATGAAATCCCTTGTCTTCTGTGTAAACACAGGCAACCCTCAGAGGTAACAGGTGATGTGAGGTTTCAGAGGTCATTTGCATTTGCCCTTCCTGTGAACTCACCATAAATATTCTGTGATAAATAAAATACATTTGTTTATGTAATTTTCTATCTGGTGGTATACTCACAACCGAGGACTTTTATTCACCAGTTTTGAACTTCCTGTGCTTTAGGTACATTCTCTATTGTCACCTTATTACTAACAACACAACTATCCATCCACACAACATCACATGAGCACCCCCTGCCTTTGTGTTTAATTCTGGGAGTTCAGCTTTGTATATACATTGTCTTACATGATGTGAATATGTATATTCTATACTTCAGTTTTTACATGTAACCCTCCCAACAAATAATGTGGCCTGTAACATATGTAGTGACTGTTTACTGAACGGCTGACTACCTAATAAGGGGGGGGCATATTGTCTATGAAAGGGGGATATGAAGAAGAATGAATTCAAGGTTGTACCCCCAATCTTTTCCCCATCTATGATTTTGTTTTTGATAACAGAATTATAGAACCATTTTTTTCCTGTTACAAGCTTTTTTTTTATTGGATATTTTCTTTATTTACATGTCATATGATTTCTCCTTTCCCAGTTTCCCCTCCGAAAAAAACAAACCAAAAAACAACAAGAACAAACCCCTGTTCCCTCCCCCTCCCCCTGCTTGCCACCCCACCCTGTCCCACTTTCTGGCCCAGAGCTCCCAGGGACTAAACCACCAACCAAGGAGTACACATGGTGGGACTGATGGCTCTGGCAGCATGTGTATAGTAGAGGATGGCCAAGTCGGTCATGAACGGGAGGAGAAGCCCTTGGCCCTGTGAAGGTTCTATGCCCCAATGTAGGGGAATACCAGGGCTAGAACCATTTTTTACAGAAATAAACATCACCAATATCCATAGACACCAGACGGATACTAATAGGCCTGTTAGTACTCAAATGATTAATGTGTCTACTGACCATAATTACAAAAGCCTGCTAATCTGGAGACCTTTGTGGTTGGTATTTCCTGTGCACAAAGACAACTGGCCTGCTCTTGTTTGCAGTGAAAAATTCTGAACCTTGACTATCAAAGCCTTTTACCCAGTATCTTATTTCATAATTTTGAAAGTTCTATGAGTATTGGTGTCATTTATTATAGGAGAAGTCAGGACAAGTGCTTCCTGTTCAGAAAAGTTTGCCTTTAAAGTCTGATGCTAATCAATGATTTTCTTAGCATTTAGAAGTCATGAGTCTTTGCTATATGTCTTGTGTATATCAGTAACCATCCAGCCAGCTATGATATTCAGTTATACACACAGATGGAATCATTTACAGATAAAGCTGGCTCAGAGGGTGACAGCACTGATAGCCACCCCTGATGACCAGAATTTGATCACTAAAACCCATAGGGTGGATGATGAGAACCAACTCTCGTGAATTCATATGTCATAGCATGTGCAGGCATGAGCACGCACACACACACACACACACACACACACACACACCACACATACACACACACATTAAATAGACAAATGTTTTTAGAGTGTTAACAGTTAAAAAATCACTTGTAGATAAATGCTATCATTATTTAAATTCACTAGATATGCCATTAATGGTGTCCTTCCCATTCATATGGTGAAGTTCTAGACCTTTGTGTCCCAGAATAGAATTGTATTAGAGACAGAGGCTTGGTTCATTAGCTAAAATGAAGCTGTTAAATTATACCTTAATCTACTATGACTGATAACATAAAGATTATGGCACCAACACAGAGAAACAAGAAGATGGTTTTGAAATCATGAGGGAGGGAGAACACTCTGATTGTAGACTTTGACTTCCAGAACTCTGAGAATATAAATTCCTGTTGTTTCAGCTGCCCAGACTGTGACACTCTTCATGCAAATCCTAGAATGCCATGAACTGGGTTGCTTCAGGGATCCCTTGTTCCATGGAGTGATAAAAGTTCTGGCCTGGTGGGCAAAGAATTCATCGGTGACAAACAGACACAGCACAAGGGAGTATTGTAACTGAAAGTAATTTGTACAAAGTAGAAATCAGGCTTATATAGTATACAGAAAAACAAGGCAAACTACAGACGTCACATAGGCAGAAGATGGCTACATTAAGGTCAGTAAAATCAAACAGCCAGGTGCAAGGCAGAGGAGCAGTGGTGTCCTTCTTGGGCTATTCTGGCAGCCCCCAAGTAAAATTCTCAGGGTCTGTCTGAGGCAAGCAGCTGGAGGTCCTTGAGAATAACCTTGGCTGTGGCATAGATAATTAGTGACGGAAGCCCTACAACTTCTCTCTAGTTAGTAAAGCGATTCTGCCTTGTGTGGGACTGCTCTGATAATTAGTGCCTAACTGCTATCTCTAGCTCTGGAGACACCCTGTCTGATAAGACAGCTTCTTTGAAGAAATTCCAAGCTAATTACAGCTAGGAAATCAATAAGGATTATTGAAACACTGTGAAGGCCAGGAAATAAGGTTCAATCTCAGTTTTAGCTATAACGAAATATTTCTTAGGGCATCTTTATACCTGAATAAGGAAAGCACACAGATCTCCCCACAGAGCAGAGGCCAATCTGGAACACAACTGAGCTAGGAGATGTCAGTGACTGGGCTACTTCAGGAGACTGGCCGGAGCGTACGCCTCAGGTCTAAGATCAGGTTTTTAGGCCTGTCCAGACACTACTGAAGTAGACGAGTTCTGTGTGACACTAGCAAATCCAATACAGTAAGTACCCCACATCTGTTCTGCAGTGCAAATAGGAAGCACAGTCAAACACAGCAAGTGTTTCACGTGTTCACTTTGATATGTCCCCATGCCATCGTAAACAGAAGTGGGGAGGCAGACATTCCAGGTTTAGAAAAAGTGTTTTCAGTCTTACATCACTGAGTATGATGTTAGTCATTGGCTTTTAGATTTAAATATGTTTTAACACATTGATTGATTGACTGACTGACTGACTAATTGCATTTGTGTGTGCAAGTATGACACACGTGAGTCCCTTAGTGTGCTTGTGGAGGTCAGAGCACAGAGGACAGCTGCGGAAGCCATCCCTCTCCTTCATGAAGGTGGATCCTGACAATTGAACTCAGATCACTAGGTGTGGAGGGAGGAACCTCTTCCACAGAGCTATCTCTCTAGTCTGCCACTGTCTTCACAGATGGGCTTTCCCCTGATTTGATAAACACCTCAGCAGGAGTGGTGTGTAATCTTGTCAGGTGCTGCTTCGCCTCTGCATTCACTGAGATGATCAAATGTCTTTGTCCTCTTCTTTGGTTCTATTTATATTGTTAGAAAAAATTTTTTGTTCATCATTTCCTATCTCTAACTAGTGCTTTCTCTGGGGCTCTATTAGCTCACTGAATATGTTTAAGACAATTTTTTTTTTAATATGTCAATCAGCTCATACATCTTACATGACACCTTCATCTATGAAGGATCATTTTGATGGGGCCATCTTTCCCTGTTGAACTTGTGTACCCATCTTTGTATTTCTATACAATATTTTCTCTCTTTCTTCTTTTTAAGACAAGGCCCCTCTACATAGCACTGATTGTTCTGGAACTCCCTCTGTAGATCAGGCTGGCCTTGAACTCACAGAGATCCACCTGCCTCTGCCTCTCTGTTGCTGGGATCAAAGGCTTATGCCACTAAGCCAGTTCTCACAGTGGCTTAGGCATTTGAAAACCAAGTCAACTGCTCCAGGCATTACAAATGTTCTTCACCCAAGGGAACTCTTCACCAATCATCCCCCTACCCCACCCCCCGTGGAAATAATGACATTCCTCAAATCTTTCCCATGTCTCACTCTCCTAGAAGTTGCCTGGGAACTGCACTTGGAACACCCTGTTTCCTTTATGTTCTGTGAGCTCCAAGACTGTGATTTGTCAGGGGCAGGGTCACTAATCTCTGTGTTCTTCTTCCCATTGTTGCCACACTGAAGAAGTCTCCGTTTTCTGATCCCCTGCCCCATACACACACTATTGACTTCTCAAGCATGGGGGGGGGGGCGCGCTGAAGATGTCTTCTTGGACTACAGACTGAAACGGAATTGGTGACATTCCCTCCCACCCACAATCCAAGTAAGATGGGTAGATGAATTCCCCAAGTATGAATTCTCAGAGGGTTTTATTTCTGTGTGTACTATAATGATAATGGGGTTTTCCCTGTGTAAATAATTATGTAGGTATTCAATATTGTTCTCTAGATTCTGTAGCAGACAAAATGATCTCAGCTTACTGCATGCTACAGGCTGCCCACAGACATATAAGGCTCTGGGCACTTCTGGGCAATTCACACCTTTGCCAGTGCCTGTTAAAACAAAAACATCACACCTCAGAACGGTTACTTTTCACAGCATCATTGTGGATTCCTCAAAGCCACAGAGAGTTTAGTTAGACCTCAGTGTCCACAAAGCACCATTTGAATCTTCTGCTAAGACCATCAGCCTTCTCCTGACCTTTCAAACACATCTGCAGTTTTCAATGGATATCAGGTTATTAGGTGGTTATAAGCCACTTAATATATCTGCAATTTATTCACACATGTCCCACCTAAAGCCCCCAGTATCTTGGCAGGGGAAGGGGGCTGTAGGCAGAAACAAGCATTACAAGGAAGCATTTGGGTGTGTTCCTTATGTACTAAGGCTTGAGGCCCTTATCTATGCTGAAAGTTTTGTGTACTACAAGTTGAGAATATTTTCATGAATTATATTTGATTGTAAAATATCATGACTCAAGATGGAGAATATTGTGTAATTGCTAAAATTCTCAGGCTAGGGTTGGGAACATAGTTTAGTGATGGAGTGCTTGCCTCAAATTCATGAGGCCCTATGTCTGATTCCCAGTACTGCAAAAAATTAAACAGATAGACCCTGGTGTTAGTAAAATGGCTGTCATCAGAGACAGCTAAGGAGGCTCAGTGAGTCTTAAGTGAGCTGTGAGATCCTCATATGCACTTCCCCTTGCTTCCTTCTTCAGTGGTCTTGGGGGAGGAGTCTGAGCCCTGTGCTGTGAGTGTGCACGCCCTGTCTCCTGGAACTCACAGCCAGCTGACAGCTGCACTGCCATGTAATGATGAGCATCTGGTACAATTCCATTCTGAGCACAGAAAGAGACTTTAAGGAACTCCTTGCTTTTCTTCTTCACTTGTAACGTGCGAATGTCTGACTTGGCATTAGTAGCCCTTGCTCTAAGGCTCTAGGCCTGAAAACCCTTGGAGGAGCTAGCCCATCCCATAGACCCAAGTCCTCCACTCCCTGAGCTCGGACAGATGAGGTCCCTTCTCTCAGGTGAATGATGTTACATCCACGTGGACCTTCAGGACAAGGCAGAGCCAGAGCAGCAAGTGGGGCTCCGCCCTCAGTGCTCTTCCTGTTGTCAGTCATGAATTCTTCCCACATTCATGGCATTTCCACATTCCACAGCTTCCTTCCCAGCATGGCTGTTTCAGGAGGATCTTAGAGCTGCAACCCATGTCACCTATAACCATGGACTTTCACATATTACTATTTCTTTTACAACATAGTATAGTATATTGTATTTTAAATCCTGATAATTTGGTAAAAGCAGTCACTTAAATTTGAGTTGAGGAAGAATGTTGCATTCCACTGACCCTGAGCTTCATTCTCCCTGAGAGAATAACTCAAAACAGATGGTTACAGGAATCAGAACAAAAGGAGACCACTTTACTCCTTCTTTTCTAAAGACAATAATGTATGATGGGAACAGATGCAGAGACCCAAACATTAGGTAGAGCTTGGGAGAGAACCCCAGTAAACCATGATCCACAGAATTAACTAAGCAGGGCTCGTAGAGGCTCACAGAGCTTGAATCAGCAATCATGAAGCCTGCATGGGTCTGCACTAGGCCCTCTGTTATGGCTGTTAGCTTAATGTACTTCTGGAATTCCTAACTGTTGGAATTCAGGTATCTCTAATTCTTTTGTCTGCTCATAGGACCCTTTTCCTCCTCCTGAGTTGCCTTGTTCAGCCTTGGTATGAGGGTTTGTGCTCAGTCTTATTGCATCTTCTTATCCTGTATTCAGTTGTTATCACTGGGAGGCCTACTCATTTCTGAAGGGAAAGAAAGGAGTGGATCTGGGAAAGTGGGGAGGTAGGGAGTGAAACTGGGAGGAAAGGAAGGAGGGAAGGCTGCAGTCAGGATGTTTTGTATGAGAGAAGAATAAAGAAAGAAAAAAAAAGACAGTAGTGTGTAAGCTGTTTGCACAGGACAGACAGCTAGGTCAGTCAGTAACCATGGAGAAACCCTCAGAGACAGGAATCCATGGATGTGGGCACAGAGGACTTCCTTTTGGTCATTTCACCTCAAAGACCTTGGAGTTTGTCCCTGCTTACCAGTTAAGTGTTGCATCTCCTATGCGCAATGGTCACAGAAAATATCTACCTCAATTTAATGCCATCCAGGACTCCGGGGGATCAGCGTGCATCGCCCCCTTCTCTTCCCCCAGGTCAGTAGCTTTATTTTTTTCTGGTAGCATTAGAATATCTTCCAGAGTTATGATTTCTTCTTACAGTTTTAAGTTATTGCTTTGAAGATGAGCAACGGCCTGTCAGCGCTGAAGAGTGTAGACAGCTGCAACTTTGGAGAGAGAGAAAAAAAGCTCATTCATTCCATGTTTACTCAGTTTAGTGAGTAAACTTGGGCAGGCATTCTTTTGACTTTAGTCACCAGACCCTGAAGATATTGTATATCTACAAGGAAAGAGATGCTTCTAGCAGGCAGACTCACTATAAAGCAACTTGTCTGGTCCAAACTTCTCTACAGAACACAAACACCACGACTCCTCTCTGTGCCATTGTAGCACTGCACACTGGGGGAGTTGAGGGTTGTGGCACCCTGTTTGCCAGAAATGTGGAAGACTGATATAGGAGGCTTATGTGAAGGGTACCATGACTTAGGGATGGATGAAAAGAGACAGACACAGAGGCAGAAAACGTGTCTATAGTGGTCATGGTATAGTATGAGATTCTGTGACAAAACTGAGCTTCCTTATGTAATACTATAGTGTTTTAAATTTAATCTTTCTATATTGTGTCAAGAATGTGAACCATAATTTTTTTTAAAAAAAAAAAAACCGATTTATTTATTATTATACATAAGTACAGACACACCAGAAGAGGGCGTCAGATCTCATTACGGGTGGTTGTGAGCCGCCATGTGGTTGCTGGGATTTGAACTCAGGACCTTCGGAAGAGCAGTCAGTGCTCTTACCTGCTGAGCCATCTCTTCAGCCCGAATCACAACTTTTTAAGGCTTCTTGCGAGAAACTATTAAATTAGCAGTTTTTTTTCTTTAATCAGGAAAAAAGCCCCGAGAAATCAGTGACCAAAAATGCTTTATTATAAACTTTACATAAAGTCTGGGAAAAGTAGAGGGTTTTGTTGACCAGAGAGGGATTTGATGGAGCCAGTTATGTGTGACAGGCTCAGGCAAGTGTTTGCTTTCCCTGTTTATGGCTGCAAACATGGAAGAAGTGACTTGAGAAGTTAAAGGTTTGGGGATTTATTTTCCCACTGAGTCTAGTCAGCACTGCCAGTGTGTGCACGTGTGATCATGTCCTCGAGCACAGGTGGCCTCTTAGTCCCTAAGAGGGACTGTGTCCTTGAATAAAACTAACTTTCCCACTCCTAGCAGCCTTCAGCTGTCAATGACTCCCCAGATGATGTTAGAACTCCATGACCAACTCCCTTCACCATGCTGGGCCTTTGCCTGACTTGAACTTTCGAAGGTCTTGTGCAGGCGACCACAAATGGCATGAGTTCATGTGTGCAGCTGCCCTGCTGTGTCTAGAAGATGGTGTTTCATTGCAGTTGTCCACCATCTCTGACTCTGCAGTCATTCTGTCCTCTCTTCTGTGATGATATCGGAGCCTTGGCTGGGGATGGGATGAGATGCAGCCCATTTAGGGCTGAGTACGTCATAGTCTCTTATTCTCTAGGTGTTGTGGGCGATGCACACCTATAATCCCATAACTTGGGAGGTGGAGGTAGGAGAATCAGGAGCTCAAAGTCATCTTCAGCCTCATAGAGAGTTAGTGGTCAGCCTGGACTAAGGTGCAGCCCTATCTTAGAACCAGAACAGAGCACAACAAAAATAAATTATGAAAGTACTTTAAGGAAAGACCACTGAAAGCTACAGCTATGTTATATAATATGTGCTCTGTGTGTGTGTGTGTGTGTGTGTGTGTGTGTGTGTGTGTATGTGTGTGTGTGTGGCAATGCACATAGAGTCTGGTACTAGCAAGTTTCAGTTCATCTATTCACTAGGGGGTTTGGCACTCAGCCAATAACGAGGGACTAACACAACTGAAATACTGAAAATATGGTCTAACCTCACGAGATGCTTCTCCTTGGATGCCATACTTTTAATCCAAAATGGAGACCATTGTAGACAGCAGTGAATGGATCCTCCTTAGAGATGCTTTGACCCCCTTCCTGAAACAGAACGTACCATTTACTTTTGGACAGCACTGAGCAGCTGTCAACCCATCTTCACATCTATCAAGTTTGATTCAGTGGATGCTCCTTTGTGCATAAGTGCACAAGCCTTATTCTTTCAGTCCTGCTTTATCAAAGCAAACCGCTGAACCTAACAGAATTCATCTCATGGAATTCTGCTTTAAGATGGTGGAGAAAGGCTCATATCTGCAGCCGACCCTATACTTTTGTTCTTGTTAGTTGAAACCACTTTTTTTTTTTTTAATTAGATATTTTCTTTATTTACATGTAAATTTCTCCTTTCCCAGGTTCCCCTCCAAAAAACAAACAAACAAACAAACTAACAAAAACAACAAGAACAAACCCCTGTTGCCTCCCCCCTCCCCATGCCTGCCACCCCACCCTCTCCCACTTATTGGCCCTGGCATTCCCCTTCACTGGGGCACAAAACCTTCACAAGGCCGAGTTCCTTTCCTCCTATTGATGATCGAATTTGCGATCCTCTACTATACACATGCTGCCAGAACATTCAGTCCCACCATGTATAGTCCTTGATTGGTGGTTGGGTCCCTGGGAGCTCTGAGGGTACTAGTTAGTAGTTGTTGTTCGTCCTAAGGGGCTGCAAACCCTTCAGCCCCATAGATCCTTTCTCTAACTCCTTCATTGGGGACCGTGTACTCAGTTCAATGAATGGCCGTGAGCCTCTACATCTGTATTAGTCAGGTATTGTCAGAGCCTTTCAGGAGATAGCTTTGAAACCACTTTTACTGTTATTCCTGATGTCCTCAACTGACTTAAATGAGTCACAAGGTTTTTAACTTCACAGATGCCTGTCGGTGCCCATGTTCACACAGGTTGGCTCTGAAGCTCAGCTGTGCCGGGCTGATCCTTCTTGTCCTGACCCTGATTGGAATGAGTGTTGTAGGTAAGTGAGACCAGGACTCCTACTTCAGAAACCTTCCTCTGCTTCCATCATAAATATTGATGCCTCCTCATGTATTTGGCCCCTTGAGCCTGGGGGAGGGTCAATGACGTGAGTAGGTACAGGATAGTATCCCATACCCAGTGAGGAATTTCATATTGCCTTCATGCTTCCAAATTCCTCTGAGACCCATTAGGGGCTATTACACACAAAGGGCTCGAACAGACCCAAACATGACTAAGAGACGCCAGAGATTTTGGACTTTCCCTGTTCCTCACCTTGCTAACGCCCCCAAGGTGTCTATTCCCTTAGTGAGCCACTCCCTTATGCCTGATTCATCCCTGAGGCTGATCACCGAGGTCCAGTTATCAAAGCATCAAGGTTCAGTAATCAAAATCCATTACTTGACCACCCTGACTAACACACCAATCAGGACTTCCCAACTGACCCTAGCACAGACTTCTCCCTTTTCTCCTTAAAATTCCACTCTTGCAAAATCACCTGCTGCTGTCTTGCCTGATCCAGAGGCCATCCTCCATCTTGTCCCTCTGGGGTAATGCATCTCCTTTGTGTTGAGATGTATTTAATGTCTGAGTTTTTTTCTTAGCTGACTCCAAGCCCCCATGCCCCACCACACACATGAACCCAGAACCTAAAAAATTAAGTTATAATTGTGACAAAAACATAACAAAGAAAACTAAAAGGCTCAAGTGTTGGTTTATTGAGTGTCAATTAAACTGCAATGGCATTAAGCCGTCTTCCATGGAGGGGTGTGCTAATACTCATTCTGAAGATGAAGATTCAGGTGAGGAGTGTGGGTAAGTGAAGAGTCTCTGTAAGGCCATTGGATAATAAGTGACTAAGCAGAGATGTGAATCTGTGTTCTGTTTTTCTTCTTTGTTTATATATATTCTGTCTCCACATTCCTCCCTCAGCCCAGTTTGCTAATATTTTATTCTCAGTCCACAAGTTCAGGTTTGTTGAAATAACTTGATTTCCTGGAGTGAGAAATGGAACACACCTGTTCCACCATTCATTTCAGCGTTGATCTACTCTGTGTGTTTTCTCATTTGCCAGTGGGAGTCTTAATACAAAAACCATCAATAGAAAAATGCCGTGTGTTTATTCAAGAGAACCTGAACAAAACAAGAGGTAACTTTTGTGCCTTGTATTTTGGGAGAATAGTAGCCGATGTTTGCTATTTACCAGGGCTTACGTCAGCCAAGGCTTACAACAGCCATCTGTGAAGACTCTATAGCACCATATCTTATGTTAGAGGAAATTGCTGCATAGATCCTTGTTGAGGGTCTCATGATCGCTAGTTAATAAGGCTGGAAACATCTCTGAAACTGTGCGACCATGAAGCCTGAGATCTTAACCACTTGGCCACACTGCCTCAGGATGCTAGTACACTTGATCATTAACTTAAGAAAATGGCTGTGTCAAACAGTTAACTTTGCCTAAAGTTAATTAATAGAAACCAAAGTGTATTCCTTGTTATTTACATTTCTTTGATATGACAGTAGTCTTGTTCCTGTACATATCAATAGAAGTAATTACTGTGTATAACTGGATCCACACAGCAGGCACACAGTAGACCTATACCATGCCCCCTCAGCTCAGAGTGCTCAGCTAAGGAGGCCATTCTTATCGAGACCACTACAGGAAATACTTGATTGTTTTAATAAACATGTCAAATAGTTAATTTTGTCTGAAATTAATTAATAGAAACAAAAATAAAATGAAGTTCTTGTTATTTATATTTCTTCAATATGTTATAACAGTAATCTTGTTCCTGCACAGGTTAGTAAAAGTGTGTGTTAGTAAATACTGTGTGTAACTGGCTCTGGTGCAGCAAGGCCAGGTAGAAATACACCGTGCCTTCCTCTCCCTTCAGATTGTCCAGCTAAGTTAGAGTGCCCCAGACACTGGCTTTCACACCGAGATATGTGCATTGATTTTTCTCGAGCTTCCGACACTTGGAAGGAAGGTCTCACTGACTGTAATGGAGAAGGAGCCACTTTGCTGCTCATTCAAGACCAAGAAGAACTGGTAAGCTGTTCAGTAAAATAGAGACATTAGCACATTCTTCAAAGGCAGTGGAGACTTTACATTATGGAAGCTCATAGTCTGAGAGACTAATTGGACATGTGGGCCAATAACTGCGTGTACAAGGTGTGTGTCCTTTGGATCATAAGTGTAGGGCACAGATTTCACAAAGGAGGAAGAATTAACTGTGTTGGGGACTCAGGAGGGGTAAAGGTGACTCCTTGGGGATTCAGGAGGCTGGTAGAATGTGAGTCTCCAATTCCCAGACTCAGGGTTAAGTCCTCTACTCTGTTTTGATTGTAGGGACTCGTACAGGACTTGATAAAGGAAGTAGATCATTTATTTTGGATTGGATTAAATTACTCATCAATAGAGAAGAACTGGCAGTGGATAAGTGGCTCAACTTTAAATTCTGATGTGCGAGTACTAGGGGAGCTAACTTCAATATTCATTTCAGGTCAGAACACTGTGGGGCTCTAGCACTAATAGCATATGAACAGTCTGGAAATATGAGTCTAAAGGTGAAAATTTCCATGTATGAAAAGAGACCAGCTTTTTTATAAGATTGTACGTATGTATGTATGTATGTATGTATGTATGTATGTATGTATGTGTCTTAGTCAGTATTTCTATTCCTGCACAAACATCATGACCAAGAAGCAAGTTGGGAAGGAAAGGGTTTATTCTGCTTACACTTCCACGTTGCTGTTCATCACCAAAGGAAATCAGGACTGGAACTCAAGCAGGTCAGGAAGCCGGAGCTGATGTAGAGGCCATGGAGGGATGTTCCTTACTGGCTTGATTCCCCTGGCTTGCTCAGCCTGCTCTCTTATAGAACCCAAGACTTCCAGCCCAGGGATGGCACCACCCCTTTGATCACTAGTTGAGAAAATGCCGGACAGCTGGATCTCATGGAGGCTTTTCCCCAACTGAAGCTCACTTCTCTGTGATAACTCCAGCCTGTGTCAAGTTGACACACAAAACTAGCCAGTACAGTATGTATGTTTGTATGTATGTATGTATGTATGTATGTATGTATGT
>JADRCD010191791.1:0-21127 GCA_019843815.1 Montemys delectorum | reverse complement strand
TTTTTTTTTTTTTAAAAGGAGAGAAAGATATTCCTGGGCTGACAGATAGTATTGTGCCTTGGCAGTTGGGGGCCTAAAAGAGCTAGCAGATGCTTAAAGATTTCCAATCTCTCTAAAGAAGATGATGTCCTCCCTTAGCCTGTGAGAAAACCCTTCAACAGAGGAGGTAAGAAGCCCAGAACAAAAACACCCATATTCAGCATCTTGTTAGTCCACATGTCCTCAACACAAGGTGCCAACAGACAGCTCTGAAGAAACAACACACTATGACAAGCAAGGAGGGGCGGCAGAGCATGCTAAACTTCAACCCAAAGAATGAAGGATGAAGGAAGCCAAATAAAAACGCCAGGGACAGACTCCAGGAGACAGACACAGCCCTCACTAAGAGCTTCACCTTCTGAATCCAGGAAAAAATAAGTCTGTAAGAGTAGCAAAGGATCAGACTTTGAACCAAAAGGTAGGCTGTAACATGGAAGTAGTGGATGAAATAAACTGTTTCCTCCCCCAAGCTCTTTTTGCAGCAACAGAGAAGCAAACTATACACACACACACACACACACACACACACACACACACACACTGAATGTTTGTGAAGGGTCAGAGAAGGCCTTGTGAAGGTCAACTCCTTCCACCAAGTTAGTTCTGGAAACCAAACTCAGGTCCCCCATCTTGGCAGCAAGTGCCATCACCGGCTGAGCCATCTCACCAGCCCTTTAGTTGTAAATTCAGCCTCATTCAAGCTCTCAGGACAGGAGCCGACAGTCACCAGATCCTTTGCTGTAACATAACCCAAATGCCCTCTAATGGATTCCGTACAGTCCTTGTTCCCATCTGAAACCACCGGAGCTGTGCCTCTGCTCTCCTCCTTTCCACGCTCCCACCAAAAATGCCCGTTAAGCTCCTTTTACAGAATCTGGGGACCTCTTTACCCTGGAGCTACAAGCTTTTCTGCAGTCCTCACACAAGCCAGTCCCAAAGGACTATGCGCTCCATGGATCACCCTATGGAGCAGCAATGGCTCCACTTCTTAGTACCAATCTTCTAAATAGCTATTTTTCTCAGTGATGTGGTTAAACACCTGACAAGAATAAACATAAGAAAGGAAGGCTTTTTTTTATTTTCCTGACAAAGCTAAAGGGTATACATTCCATCATGGTATAGAAAGCAGGAGGCTGGCTGGTCACATTGCAGTCACAATCAGGAATTAGTGTCAAGGGGAAGTAGGCCCAGCTATAAAATATCAAGGCCTGTCCCCAGAGACCCTCGTTCTCCAACAGGGCGCTACCTCCCAAAGGTTTCATAACCCAAACAGCACCAGCAGCCAGCAGACAAGTGTTTGCATACATGCACCTATGAAAGACTGTTCACACTCAAACCTCACGATGTCCTTCCGGGACACTCGGTGCTCTGTGGTGTGAAGAGCTGGTAAGTTTATTCATCCTATTGTTTTAACTGTGGTACACTGTGAGTGATTTTACAGATCACCACTTCCAATGCCACGGCGTCTAAGCCTACTGAAGTTGGTACATTCTTCCAATTAATTAGCCAACCAATTTAATTTCACACTACAGAGCTTTGGAATAGCTACTGTTTACTGAAATCACCACTGCAAATAATGAAATCGAATGTTTAAAGCACCAACACTCAGTATTGTCAATTAAGCCTGGGCTAAATGTTAATAAACATAACACAATGTGGGAAACCATCTGCTGGCTCGGGCGGGTGGGGATTTTACCACAAACAGCCGGGTCCAGACAGCTCAATTGTGTGACGACAGACTCTTCTAAAAGGGGGGAGGGGGGTGCCAAAGCAGCCGTTTCTGTTAGAGGATCCTATCACCAAGCTACTTAAAGGGGTCACCTGGCTAACTTCACATTTTAAAAAGGTCAGTCTGTTGAATAATCAGCAGTAAACCAAACACTCCCTATTTTAAACCTTGCAGATGGTCCTGTATTTACTTATTCCTCAGGCATCCCTTCAACCTCCGTCTCATGATGGACACGTGTTATACACACATGGAAAACACATATGCAATTTTCCACGACTACATCACATGGGTATTGGTAAAGTGCCCTGTTTTGAAACTGCCATTTTGATTCCTGGAGGTTGGCTTCACCTTCCCTCTGGTTCTCGCTGGTTTAATTTATCGCTAATGCAGATGGTTATTTGCCAATAAGCATGCAGAGTTCTCATAGCTCCCTGTCATTTTCCTAAAACAACCCCCCCCGCCCCAGTCATTAAAACAGCAAATCACAGAGGAATCACCTTGCAGCTTCGGGTTTCTCAGCCCTGCTCACTGCTCAGAACCTGGAAGAAAGAGGCTCTGCTTTGTCTCCCTTCCGGTTCTATGCTAACTCCTGTATGCTTCGTCTCCCTTCCGGTTCTATGCTAACTCCTGTATGCTTCGTCTCCCTGAGGCTTTTGAGGTCCCAGACAGCCCTTCCTAAGGAGGAAACCCAGATTGAACCCAGATGCCGTGGCGGGGGGACCTCTAAATCTGGTGGGAATTCAGAGAATTGTGGTGGTCCCTTCTTTACCAGGGCTTGGCCCCCTGGTAATGCTAATTTCTGAATCAGTTGTCCAAAAAACACTGTTTCAAGAGTGGCTCTTTTATCTCATGGGTGTTCAGAAAGCAGTATTGTGTGTGAACGAACATGCATAGGACAGTGATATGGGTGCTTCATGAAGCTGCACATGTATAGACATGCATGCATGTTCATGCATGAGTGTGCACAGGCCTCGTTAGAATATGTGTACATGTATGTGCATGGTGGATGACGCAGTGCATGTGTGGGTGAGCATGTATAAAACTGTGAAATAGGTACTAAGTGAGGCTTGCATGTAGACACGTGCTTGCATGTGCATGCATGCGTACTCACAGGTATTATCTGCACACGTGTGTATATAAGTGTGTGGCAGACACAAGATTGTGAGTCTGTAAGCATACGTGCATGAGGCTAGGCCGGGCCACATGTGCCCTTGTGCTTCTTGTCACAAATGCTCCAACAGCTCTGGCCAGTCAATGCTGATAGTGTGCCGCCTAATAGCAAGAGGTGCACCAAGCCTCAGGAGCAGACTTCCCTAGCTGTTCAGAGATCCCAAAGGCTAGATCCTGCCAACCTGTGCTGACCCCCCCCCCCACCAAGATCATGTACTTTAATTGCCAGGTTTATGGATTATGGGGCCCAGGTGAGTCGTTTTGTTTAATTGGAGATACATCCCACTATGCAACCCAGGATGGCCTTGAATTCAAGATCCTCTTGCTAAGACTCCTAAGTGCTAAAATTCTGGGAATATGTCACCATGCCCAGCTTCTCATTAGCTTTCTATTTAATCTCATTGTGGCAAGATTTACAGACCCATAAAAATAAAAAAAAAAATGGACACAACTTCTCCATGTCCAATTTATGGACAATTACTTCATTTTACAAGGTTTCATATCTCAAATAATACAGAAAGAACACCTGCTGTGGGTAGAGACTTGTGCTCTCTGTGCTGGCGTATGTGGCCTTAGTGAGATTGCTAGTCCAGACCTCCTCACCACTAATACTGAGGTTGCTCTCCACAGCACTTTGCATACCCATCATCAATAGCTTCTTTATATTCCCACCAGTATCTGGCACTGTCAGACTCCCATCTATGGATTTCAGTCTCATTCTCAAAATTATGGCTCACTATAAAATATTGATTTCCTGTATGTGGTTTGAGCCAGGCAGTGGTGGTACATGCCTTTAATTCCAGCACTTGGGAGGCAGAGGCAGGCAGATTTCTGAGTTCAAGTCCAGCCTGGTCTACAGAGTGAGTTCCAGGACAACCAGGGCTACACAGAGAAACCGTGTTTCAAAAAAAAAAGAAAAAAAAATTGGAAGTGGTTTGAATGAGAATGGCCCCCATAGGTCTTCATATGTTTGAATACTTTCCTAGGTTGCCAGAACTGTTTGAGAGGGATTATGGGTGTGGCCCTATGGAGAAGGTCCCAGTGTGTTCTCTCTGCCTCATGCTTGCAAATCAGGATGCAAGCTCTCAGCTATTCTTGCTGCCATGTCTTTGCTCCACCATCTTAAAATATAACCCTCTGAAGCTGTCAGCTCAATTAACTTGTTTCTTTTATAAACTGCCTGGGTTGTCATGTTTTGTTACAGCAACAGAAAAGTAACTGAGATAACTTGTTTGGCCCATTAGCTTTCTTGAATGCTTGACCTTTGCCTTATTGAGTTGTTATTCTCTAGACATACTGTCAACAGTTCATATTGCAATTATTTTGTATGTCTTTCAACATTATTGCAATGCATTTTTGTATGTTAGCAACATTGTCTACATTTATGGGTTAAAATGATGTGATATATACAGAATATGGACTTACTGACTCAAGCTAAGTGACATGTTAACACCCATTATTTACTCCTCTTGCCTAACTGAAACTTTGTCTCCATTGGCCAGAATTTCTCCTTCCTCATCTGCTGCCCTAACAGCCTTGGACCCCTCCCCACTCTGTTCCTATCATTTTGATTGTTTTTTATTGTGAATGAGAATATATGGTATTTTTGCTGTGACTCACTAATTTCACTTAGAATAACGACCTCCAAGTTGCAAATGATAGAACTCTCTGGTCTCTTTAAGCCTAACAGTATTCTTTTATGTACACATACAATATTTCCTTTATTCCTATATCCATTGATCTAGATAACTTCATGACTTGGCTCTTATAAAAAAAAAAATGCTATAAAAAGCATGGCCGTGCAGGTTTCTCTTTGATATCCTGATGTTTTCAACATATTCAAAATGTTTATTATTTAAGTGAAATTTCAGCAGCTTTTCAGTATATTGATATGTTTTTTGTAAAATTTAAGGAACAATATTAATAACAAAAAATTAAAAGACAAAAAAGATATATAGAGAAAAAATTATGGCAATCTTAAATATAGCCTAACCCCTATTGACTCAGCTGACTCTCATTAGGTCCCCATAAGTCCTCCACAACATACTGACTTTTAAATTCTTTGTATGTGTGTTCAGCTAGTTGTGCCACTATGACTGTGTAAGCAGTCAGTTATGTCAGTATGGGTATATACCCAGTCAGTGAGGTCACTATTGGTGTGCACCCAGTTTGTAATGTCACTATGGGTATGTACACAGTGAGCTCACTATGAGTGTATGCCCAGTCAGTGACATCGCTATAGGAATGTACCCAGTCAATGAGGTCACTAGATCACATAGTAATTCCATTTTTTAACATTTAAGGAACCTCTGTTCATGGTTAATCTTGGTTGTCAACTTAACTGGATCTATAAACAAGTAAAAGATAAACTACTGGACATCCCTATAAAGTATTCTTTGAAGTAAGGACCCATCCTAAATGTGCATAGCACCAATAGACAACTAGATAAAAGGTAGTCTGAATGGGAAGTCTGAATGCCATTTGCCTGTTTGCCTTCTCATCATACTACCAAGTTCATCTACTCTGTGGCTGCTTCTGCCATTGATGCTATAATTCCTCAGTAACTTCAGAACTCAGATTCTTCGGCTTTCCCATATGAACTGAATGCCAGTGGCCTTTTAGGAATCTTCCAGGCCCTCAGTGTCATGCTGGGACTACTGTGGCACTGCCTCATGGACTAAGGAACTATAGGGTTCTTGGTCTCTCCGGAGAGAGGACAACTGTATTGGATAATCCATTACAATAGATATCCTTTTACTATATATTCAATCTTTCAGTTCTGCTTCCCTGACTAGCAGAGGGCAGAAATTAAGGTTAGAGGGTGAGCCTAGTACACCAAAGACTACAGGTTCAGTCCCCAGGAGAACCTAAAATCAGGTGGTATTGGGACAGAGGTACGTAATCTCTGACACTCCAGATAGAGGCTGGAGAATCAGGTCTTCAAGCCCATGCTGGGTGTCTTAGTTACTGTTCTATTGCTCTGAAAAGATACCATGACCAAGGTAACTCTTATAAACAAAACATTTAATTGGGGGCTTGATTATAGCTTTAGAGGATTAGTCCATGATCATCATGGTATGAAGCAGACACACATGGCATTAGAGCAGTAGCTAACAGCTTTACTTTCTAATCTTCAGGCAAAAGGAAGACAGACACCAGGCCTGGTATTGGCTTTGAAACCACAAAGACTACCCCCAATGACACATCTCCTCCAACAAGGCCAACCTAATCCTTCCCAAACAGTTCCAAACTAATTGGAGACTGAACATTGAAACACATGAGCCTATGGGAGCCATTCTCATTCAATCCACCACACTGGGCTTTTCAGCCAGGTAGAAGCCCGCTGGACTATATTAAACTCTGCCTCAAAGCAACAGACGTTAGATGGAGAACCAACTACAAAGAACCTCCATGTTTTTCAGCTATGACTCTGTTAATCTGCACTGCTATCAGCCATGCCCAGAGTTACCTTTGCCCTACATTTTCCCCAATACAGTTTTCTACTGCAGTTGTTGTTACAGCCACTCTGACAGATATGAAGTGACATCTTATTGGGATCTTAACTTTCGTAATTGATAAATGTCTATTCAAGTAATTTCCCCCTTTTATTGAGTCATTTATTATATTTTATTGTCCCAAATTTAATATCACTCCTAGATAGGGTCCCTTAGAAGATTCATAATTTTCAAATATTTTCTCTCAGTCTGTGCCCTGTTTGTACTGTTTGATAAATTGAGATAGTTTCATTCACCCTGTCATTTGCTTAATGATGTCATTTCAAATGAAAGAATTTTAACTTGAATGAAGTCCATTTGATCTAATCAGACTTCTGAGACATATCTAAGTTATCTTTGTCTAGCCCAAGACCACACATACTTTTCTTGAGTGTTATTCCAAAAGTTTATGGGCTTGGTGCTGATTTTTAGGTCAATAAACTTTTAATTAATTTTATGTGAATTAATCCTTTAAATGTATCTTTTTGTACATTTTTGTTTCTCTAACTCTCTCCATTCCAGTCATCATGGATTTCCTTTTCTCTTGAAGAGCCTTGACAACACTTTGAACAACCGAACGAGCATCACATTCTGTTGTTTCACTGTTTATCTGCATAACTCTCTTAGAGACTGACGCTGCTCAGTATGTAAAGCTTGCTTTCTTTTTAAGTTTAAAAAAATGAACTCAGTACAGGCATGTACTGAGGCATGGTATTACCCAAATCATGGTGCAAACAGCAAGTTAGACCCACATACAAGACATCCCTTTACAAAATGCTCCTCAAGCAAGTCTTCCCAGGGCTGTGCAAAAAGAGAGCCCAGAAAGGCCTGGGAGTCTGGGGAGGGAAAGGGAGAGGGTTGGGGGAGAGAGAGGGTAGTGGAGAAGAGTTGGAGACTAAAAGCCAGTCTCCGTGAGAGCTTACTTAAGGGCTATCCAGTGGTGTTACCACAGTGGTTTAAGTACAAATAAAAGGCAGAAACAAGCAACCACAAAATCAGTGGATAGAGACAGATCACGCTGCCCAGCACTATGCGGGCTACAGCATCTCTGCCACCAGCATGCCTCTTGCTCACTTGCTTTCTCGATCACTCTCAGTCTAAAACATGGAAGATTCTCTTTTGTTTAGAGCTAGTAAGGAGTCCTGCATACACAGGTCACCGAGGGAGGAGCAGCCCCCTTTGGCCTTGAGCCTCAACTTCAAAAGCCCTTTGAGACTTACTTTCTCTAGAGTGGTGTTTCTCACCCTGCAGGTCAGAACCTCTTTGGCAAACCTCATTCTCCAAAAATATTTACATTACAGTTCAGAGAAGTAGCAAAATTACAATGGTGAAGTAGCAACAAAATAATTTTATGGTTGGGGGTCAGCTCACCATAAGGAACTCTATTAAAAGGTTGAGGCATTAGGAAGGTTGAAAACCACTGATCTAGAGGATTCCAAAGACAAAGAACTTTATCCAGAACTTTCCTTTTGTGTCCATGTATCCTTGTCATGTGGTTCCTACCAAGCAGAAGGAAGCCATTTTTCTGGATGTAGAAGATGCTGGTCTGGCCCAGCAGACTGAGGAGGAAGGCTCCCTCAAGTAGAAACAGCCACTGGGCTAGTAACAGAAGCCTCCTCCACGTGACAGGAAGGAAGGGAGAGCCGCAGCCACCATGTCTGCTTTCCCATGGTCGCAGCAGAGAAACAACTGGCCAGACAGACAGGTGTTGCCTTCTTAACAGGTTAGATTCACAAAAGTTTTGAGGTTGAGAACTGAATCCTCTGGTTTTGTCCCAGACTATTTGGCTCCTTCAGGTATTTGTTTATGTGTTTCACAAAAAGCCTCGGGACCCCGTGGTGTGTGCATTGAATCTACAGACCAGTTTGGGAGGACTGTCATCTTGGTAATGCCCGTTGTCTCTAACGTGAACTTCGAGCAGCCCCACATTTCTTCTGACCCTGTATGCTTCCCCTCAGCGATGTCTTATGCTCTCTTTTAGAATTTTCATTCTAAGTGTTTAGCATTTTGATGATATTGCCATGAGAATTATCATCTTCTTAATTTCACATAATTGAGTTTTGTATATTGACCTTGTGATATGCAGCCTTGGGGAAGCCATTCTTATAAATCTGTTCATTCCTCAGGACTCACATGTGTGAGCATATGTGGCCATGCTGTTTTACTGCCTTTACAACTGTTTTCTTCTCTTAAGATGCTGACTGGAACTTCTGAGGCCACACTGAGTGGAATGGGTTTAAGGGCACTCTTCCTTTTCTGGTATTATGAAAGCAATACTCAGTCTCACACCTTCTGGTGAGGGTCAGTTATGGGTTTTTAGAAACACTGTCAAGGAAATGCCCTTCTGTTTCTAGTTAGTCCAATCTGTACTGTAAACTTATAGACTGTTGCATGTTGGTCTAAATATTAAACCAACCTTGAATTCCTGGGATAAATCCTACCCGGTGATGTATAAAAATAATTCTCTTGTTATGTTTCCTGATTGGTTTGTTGATATTTTATTGAGGACATTTTTAATGTTTGTGGAGGATGTTACCTAGTCTGCAATCTTCATTTTTGTATGATCTCTTCCCAGTTTTGGTATCAGCCTTGCAGAATGAGATGAGAAATATTCACCTCTCTACTTCCCTGGTTTGGTATTGTTTATTCTCTAAATGTCTGGAAGAATATGATAATGAAGCCTCCTGGTCTGGGACTTTTCTGTGTGGGGATGATTGGACTACATCTATATTTAAGGGTGGGTGGAAAGGGCCATCCCATGGGGATGCCATCCCAGGGCTGGGAACCTTCTAGTTTCTCTCAGGCCTTGTTGAGCAGCTGCCTGAAAGAAATATTCAGATGCAGTATCCAGTTCTTAGTTGGCATTTGGTTAGTGAACAGGACTTATTTAGGCAGTCTGAATCCTTTCAAAAGGATTGTCTGTGACTTCTCAGAATTCAGAAACTCCCAACTGTGGAGTAGAACACTCATAGACTCTTTTACACTTTGGAACCTCTTTTTCACAGTACTGATGATGCTCATGTGCTGGTTCACCTCACTGGTGATGCAGCAGACAGTCCTCCTCACCCAGTTGCTTTAGTATCATGGTTCTCAACCTGTGAGTCTGGACCCACTTTGGAATCAAACGACCCCTTCACAGGAGCCACCTAAGACCATTGGGAAACGAAAACACTTACATAATGATTCAAAACAGCAGCAAATTTACTTATGAAGTAGCAACAAAAATAACTTTATGGTTGGAGGTTGCCACAAAATAAGGAACCATATTAAAAGGATCACAGGAGAACCACTTGTTCTAGGACCTGCACATTGTCTATTCTGGGGAATATTTTGTGTGTGATTGAGAGGAATGTATGTGTGTTCCCTGAGTTTATGTGAAGTGTTCCATGGATGTTATTTAGTTCAAGTCCATTGGTAATACTACCTAAATTTTCTGTGGTCATCCTGATTTACTGTCTATTTGTTTTCTTCGTTACTGTGAGTGAGGCATGGAAAGCTTCAAATATTATTGTTGAATTGTTCATTGTTCTTTATGCTGGGGCTTGCTTTTCAGATTTAGTGGTTCTCTTGTTAAGTGCAGAGATGTTTACAATTAGTATCCCCTCCTAATACATCTATTCCTTCATCACTACAAATGACTCTCAGTCTCAAGTGAAACTCCTCATCTTGAGACTGATTTTTGTCTGAGATTACTATACCCATGCCAGCCGTCTTATTTTTATTGCTGTGTGGTGAATTCCTATAATTTTCTACAACTTAAGCATCCATTTTAAATAGATGTTGGATTCATTCTCAGCCACAGCAAGAATCATGAAGCCTTGCCCTAACCCAACTAGAAATTGTCCAGAAAATATGATAAGGTGATGCTCTAGATTACAGTAAAGGATTATGTTTATCTCAGACATCCAAAATTATCCTGTTACAATTATTTTTCATGTTTTCTTTTTATTTTGTATGTATGTGTATGTGTTCATATGGGTGTGTAAGCAGGTGAGCACACTTGTCTATGCACACACCCAGGGCTGTTGGGCAGAACTAAGTGTTGAAGGTCTTCCTCTATTGCCTTCCATTTTACTTTTTGAGACAAGGTCAGTCACTGAACCTGAAACTCACAAAATTGGCCAGGCTGGGTTGCCTAATCAGCTCCAGAGAGCCACCTGTCTCTGTCCCCAACCCCAGCACTGGTCTTACAGATCCACCAGCATTTACTGGTGCTGTTGGTCCAAGCTCATGCTTGTACAGAGGCACTTGATTAGTTGAACCAGCCCCCCGGACCTTTATAAAGATTTTAAGACAGACAAAAATACAGCTACCACTGCTAGTACTCTGGATTTCTTCCCGTGGATGCGCACTGCCCTGAAAATTTCCTTTTCTCCCGCCAGTTCATCCCTGCCTTAGCATCTCTCTCACATGATCACTGCCCTCCCTCTTATATCTGTACCTGAGACCTTGAAGCATTGCTCTCTCAGTGGTTATAAAATTGACTTTAAGTTGGTTATGAGAGCAGGAGTGTGTCTGCATGGCCTGACTTTTGTAATTGCCCACATAATGAGCTTTCCTGGTGCACTACGGGTTGTGCTATGAATAAAGTTGCTCTCTGGTGTTGCTTCCCTCTATCTCAGATAACTTCTTAGAAACTCTCAAAGGCACAGATGCTAGTGAGGAGTTGGCTCAGTCTTTGTTTGAATGAGAATGTCTTCGGTGTGAAGGAAGCTTGCAGGCTATTCCTACTGAACAGGTTTTAGAATTTAGAGTTTGAGGATTTGTTTTTGTTTGGGTTTGGGGGGTATATATCATCCCACCACTGTGTTCTCCATTGATTGTAATGACTTCAATTGTTTTTCTTATCATAGTTGGCTTTATAGAACTATTTTTTATTGATTTCTGTGTCTTCTTATCTTTTGACTGTTTCACTGTGTCTGCAGTTGCTCTGTCTTGCCATAATCCTGCTCAATGTTTATTTGTCATTTTTATTTGTAGACTTATCATTTTCATTATTTTCATTATTTGGCATAATCTTGCCTGTTATTTCAATGTCTTCAACTCCTCCTCCTGGACTGTCACTGTGCATATGTTTCTCGGTGTTGTTCTGGATCTGTTGATGCAGAAACACAGCTCTTGCCTCAAAAGGAATAAGAGATGGTTCGTTCTGAGCCAACAAAGGATGGATGTGGCTTAAGAGCGTGCCCTACTGGACAAGTGGTTATGGATCTTATATAGTCACAGAGCAAAGACAGTCCTCAATCCATGAACTTAACAAACACACTAGGGGGTTGGGGGGGCCAGGTAGGGAGGTCACAACAAAGCAGAGGAAACTCTAGGGTAGATTGCAGATGTTGGCAAGTGATGTTTATGACACTGCTTTATGTTCCATGGAACTAAGAATGCTTTTTCCCAAGGTCTAATAAAAATGAGTATGAATAGACTAGAAAAAAGTCTTCAAGAGATAGAAATAGCTACTAAAGCCTTAAAGCAAGTAGCCCCTGGATCTTACTGACATTATCAGCCATCATGCATAAGGTGGTCAACACTGCTCGTCAATTGGCAGGATCTGGATTCATCTAGGAGAGGAGCCTATGAGGGTCAACTGAGGTGGGAGGACTCTCCCTAGCTGTCAGACTGAATAAGAAGAAAACAAGAGCTGAGCACTAGCACTCAGGGCACTCTGCCTCCTGAAGCTCCAGCCGCCATGACTTCCCTTCAACTGTAAACCAAATAAATTCTTCTTTCTCTAAGTTGCTTTCATCAGATGTTTGGTTGTAGCATTTAAAAAAATAACATATAACTGTCTTTCTATTGCCATTTCTTATTTATTTATTATTTTTGGTCCTTGGTAGCATTACATTCATATAGACATAACATTCACACAGACATATAGCAAGAATATGATTATATCTCAGAGAGAGAATGTAAAATGGGAGGTAGGAGGAGATATGGAAGGAGTTAGGGGGAGGGGAACTAATACAATCAAATCATCATATGAAATTCTCAAAAAATTAATAAAAACATTATTTTAAAAATAGTTATACTCACAGTTAAAATAATCAAAAATAAATTAAAATAGCAGATGAGACAGGGAATGGTGTTTTACTTACCTCCCCCATTCTCTGCATGTTCTTTGATACTCTTTAACTAGACTGACTCATTTGCTCCTTGTTTCTATAGTTACTACAGTCTGAAATACTTTAGTTGATGTTTTGAGGGTTTGAAGTAAATTATTATTTTTTTTAATTCTAGCTTTTCCTTCTGGCCAGCTTGATTTCATACCCAAAGCCTCATGTGGAATAACTAGGTTCTAATTTTGGAAATGATTGGTCTTTCATGTCTAAATTACTCTAGCTCTTCTTTGTGGCTAATAATTTCCTTTGCTTACTGTTTGGTATTATATCTGATATTTAGCTTGGGTATGGTTTTATATCAGATATTTAGGTTGGGTAAGTAAATAGAGAGCCATAATGCAGGCTAAATCAGATAATAATGGTATCATTTTGATTTTTTTCTCAACAAAATTGTCCTTTCTCCATGTAACAAACATTAATGACAGTGGGACAGACACAAAGCCAGACTTGATCAAGATTCTGTAGATTCTGTGGGCACAACCCTACTTTAGTCCTCATTTTACAACCACAAAAGAAAATAGCTCGAACAGGAGTCATTTTGTAATATGGCCTGTTTACTTTCCATTGGCAAAATAGGACTGTTCTGTAGCCGTTCTACAACCTCAACTAATTGTACTGCGAGCTACACTGAAGACTAATTTCAGAGGAAAATGTGGGCTCATGAGGCATCGTCTCTTAGCTTACACATTCTCACTTTTAAAAATAATGTTGTCTCTACACGTCTTATGTTTTGAACACGAATCCTTTCCGAAAGCGTGCCTTTATTATTTTTAGTAAAGACAGCCTGGTTTAAAGATTCCCAGTTTCTATGCCTGCACCATGAGTGAGGTAGCTTTTGGCTCTAACATTTGTCCAATTTTTATTAAAAATAAATAATTGAACTGATTAAAACACCATGATGCTGTTGTCACTGACTGTTTTTGGACAATTTGAATATGAAGAGTCAACCCAAGTCTTTGAATCAAGAGAGTTGGAGGCACTCCAACGCAGGCTGGAGTCCGAATGTGTCTTAGGATTCCCAGAGCCTTCCAGCCCTGACTGTGGCCCATACCCATATCCTATGGAACTTGAACCCTATGAACTGGAGTTATTGTGGTTGAGAGGTGTGGCTAGGCACCATATCAAAAGACATAATATTTACATATTTACAATATTCATATACATATTTACAATACGATGTTCATCAGAACAGACTGTGCTGATAGATTAATTCTTGTACTGGAGAATTCATTGGATCTTAACAGTCCCACTATCCAGAGCAGTGGCCGACCAGTTGGGCCCAGTTAATATTCTTCTGTTTCTCTTAGAAGAAACCCTGTCATTTGCACTGTAGGTGTTTTATATCTAAAAAGAAGTTCTCCAAAAACAGGGCTCCTTTTGGAAGATAGAAAATAAGTCTCTGTCAATCTATAAACTAGATTTTCTTCCAGCTACACGGAATAATGGAAGAATTTTATTTTATAAGGTGATAAAAAAAGATTGGAATCTTTTTAAAGATGAAGACTCAGATCAAATAAAGTATGAAGACTTGGGTGAGCGACAGTCAGAGTAAAAACACTGTCAGTGAGAAGCGGCACCACTATTGTAGGGAGGTTTCCTAAGACCAACATCATCAAGATCCCCAACATTTAGGAAAGCACTCTGGGACGAAGTCTGAGGATCTCAGACAATTTTCCAAAGCTCTAAGTACTGTATTATAAAGGCTGAGCATCAGAAAAAATGTCACCTGTGGGGTTTTGCACTCAGTTCCTGGGGGTTTTTCAACTGCTGATGTGGTTTGAGATGACTGTCCCCAGACTCTCGGAAGCCCATGTGGCTGTGTTCTCAGAAGGAATTGGCACCCAGGGAAAGTGAGACCCAGCCTGGGAGTCAATCCTCTCCAGTTCTGCAGAACAGCAGGTGGTTGGGATCCTGCTTATCCACACAAAACCCTTCCCAGCTCACAGCATTTCCTTTTCGCTTAGCATTTTTATCAAAAAGAAGCTTTAAAGTATAGCTTTATCTCTTGAACCTCACTTTCATACTAGAAATACTTTATTACTTTTCTTTATAAAATTTCTGAATCTAGAAAACTCATTTTGGTAACAAAATAAAATAGTTTATATTTTAATTAAAATCTAGAAAGCTACATCTGTGCATCTCTCCCTCCTCCCTCACTCTCTCCACCCCCACTGCTCCGCTCCTGTTCTCACTCTGTGTGTGTGTGAATGTGTGTGTGAATGTGTGTGTGTGTGTGTGTAAATGTGTGTGCATGTGTTTTATGCATGTGTACATATACGTATGTGCATATATGTGAAAGGCAGAGGTCAGCATTGGGTGCCTTTCTCAGTTGCTCTCACAATATTTGTTAAGTCAGGGTCTCTCATTGGACCGGAGCTCACTGACTCAGCAAAACTGTCTGGCCAATGGTGTGCAAGATCAGCCTATCTCTGCCTCCTCATCACTGGGATTACAGGTACACATGTTCATACCCAGCATTTCCTTTTTAATTCTTCTCTCATATATTACTTCCTGACCCCAGTTCTCCTCCCTCCTCTCCATCCAGTCCCTCCCCCAACCCATCCACTGTTCTTCCTCTGTTTCTTTTTAGAAGAACATCCAACATTTTTGTGGAACCTGAGGATCTGAACTTGGGTTCTCAAGCTTATGCTGTAAGAGCTGCACTTACTGAGCCATCTCTCACTATGAAGACACTATGTACTAAATATCTAACAATAATAACACAGGCAAGAATGTGCTTGCTGTCTTTGATACATTTCTATTTTCTCTTACTAATATGTTTAAGTTAACTAATTTATTAGACTTATTTCAACCCTATGAATTAAAAAGTATTTAAACTAACTTTACATGAGGACTTACTTTCCTATAATCTGATTTAGACTGGCCCTCATAGGAAGGTATTATGTAGATAATTCACCAAACAAATATAAAGGTGGCATTCAGAAGCTTGCTCATATGGCAAGATCACATGACTTTTTAGTTAAAATTTTAACCATAGACAATGTAATCCAATAAAGCAAATTTGCAAATTTTAAAAAGGAGTGTTGAGGCTGGAGAGATGGCACAGTGGCTATGAGCACTGACTGTTCTTCCAGAGGTCCTAAGTTCAATTCCCAGAAACCACAATGGTGACTCTCAATCTGTAATGGGATTTGATGCTCTCTCTGGGCATAAATCTTTAAAAAAAAAGGAAAACATGAGTGTTGATCTAAATTTGTAACATAATGAAAAAAATTATAGCCAACTGTCCATTTGGCCAAACCCTAAAGATTTTTATTGTTGCTGTTGACTTAAGTAAAACTCATTGTTTTATTTTTGTGTGTGTGTGTGTGGGTGTGTCTGTCTAATACCACTTATGTGCCTGGTACCCAAATGGACGAGAAAAGAGAGCTGGATACCCTGGAACTAGAGTTACACATGATTGTGAGTTGCCATGTGAGTTCTAGGAAGCAAACCTGAGTCCCCTGGAAGGGCAGCCTCTTAACTGTTGAGCCATCTCTCCAGCCCCACTGCTTAGATCCCAAAACGTCTCTCTTGCACTGTCTTTTTCAGTCCCAACCCAGGGTCATAATTAACTGCTGCATATCTGACTTTAGGTAGGATGGGCTTGGGATAACAGCCTCCTTAGACAACACAAAAGTAACCAGGGAACATAGTGAGGCAGACACAATGCAGCCCAGGAGAGTAAATGTACATATAAAACAAGGGTATCAAATCTGACCCACAGGCCAACAGCTGGCTAACAGACAGACAACAAAAACATTCCATGAAATCAACAGTTACCATGAAACAGACCCAACAGGGAACTATAAGACCACAACACAATGGCATTAAGTCCAAGTAGGAGATTAACCTAAATGTGGAGAAGGCCCAAGGAAGACAAAAAGCTAAAGGAGGAGCTTACTGTGAGACTCCAATAAACCTCCTCCCTGTCTTAAGAGTTAGTGACTGAAATAAATCTGTTTATTCTGCCTCTATTAAATAGATAATTGAGGATGGGTGAACACACCAGACTTGGAGCAAAGATTGTAACCCCACATTTAATAACATTTCTCTTCGTTCTCCTTCTCTTCCTCCTCCACTCCTCACCTCCACTCCATTCCTCATCTTCCTCCTCATCTTTCCTTGTACACTTCCTGCCGTTCCTTCTCTTCTCCTTTACATTTTCTCATTCCTGTTATATCTTCTTTTAGTGACAAACAATATAAGTATTTTCTCCTATTGAAATCTAAAGTATTCAGACACATCTTAAACCTTCCTTGCAGGCAGTGCCTAAGCCTAGAATTCCATTGGTCAGCATTTTCAACACTGTGATGGATACATGAAAGAAACAACTTTTAGTGAACAAAATATTCATATTGCTTCAGAGCTTCACTTCAAGATTTCCTGGCTACATTATTTTGAGCCTGAAGCAAGGTAGAGAAGCAGGACATTCAGACCACACAACAGAGGAATCTGTTTACCTCAGGCAGCCAGGAAGCAGAGAGAGGGAATATCTTCCCTAACAGCCTTCCCTTTCAATTTACTTTATTTCAACTGCTTGTGTCTGCAGCTTGTTAGACTTGGATGGCAGCATTGAGGGCAGCTTTTGCCCATTACAAAGTCAGAAAACTTGTTTGTAGGCTTAGATTTTTCACGACCTACTTTACTGAGGGTTCTTAAATACTTCAACCTCCTTTCTAGTCCACTGACTAGAAGTAGGGAAGAAAGGTTAATAGGAAAAGGGTGTTATGGACCTGTTTAGAAGCAGTTCTTTGGGGGCAATTCCACCCTTGTTATCAGGATACCAGCAGTCCAGTTCAATAGCAAACACCAAACACAAATCGATAGTGCTGGCATGATCCAGCAGAAACTGCAAGGCTCTACTGGATCAACAGGAGTCAGTGGAAGCAGCCAGAAGCAGCCAGAATACCACGAGAAGTTCTCTATGAAGTGAGGTCCAGCAAAGACCAGCAAAGACCAGCAAAGACCAGTGAAGAATTGCAGGGCATTGCAATGCAAGAGCCATCTCTCACTGTTTATGGGGTTCCATTTATACTCTTTCCAAACATCACATCCCCTCTCAAGAGTCTGCTTCAGCAAAACATCACATGCCACTCATGTGTTGGCTTCAGCAAAACAACCTCTCACAAGATCGCTTCCAGAAAAACATCCCATGACAGAACTGAATTTCCAAAGAATCCAGAAATTTCCACTTCACCTATCGGTGGGTCAGTAGTATGATCTGAAACACTTTGGTAAGTCCCAATGAATAAATGACATGACCCGGGAAACAGCTCAGGTTTTGTCCAGGACAAACAGTTTGGAATTCTCTCCCTCTGGGCTCCATGTTGCGATTATAGAGATCTTTTTCTTGCATATAAACCTCCATTGGTCTCTTGAGTCACCCCTACACTGCTTAGGCTTGGTATGCAAATCAGAGGAGATCCAGGCACACCCTGTTCTGCACTACTACTTGTCTTTCCTGTCAAGATGCCTAAGGAAGTGTACCATGGAGAGGAAGAGGGAGAGACCTTTGATGCAGAAAACACTCAGCTCATGTTCTTCATTATTGATACTTTCTATTGAAACAAAAATTTTTCCTTTGGGAGTTGATCTCTAATGCTTCTGATGCCTTAGACATGATTCACTGAGAGCCTGACAGATCCCTCCTAGTGGGCTAACCATAAAAACTCCAACCCTCAGGAGTACATGCTGACTTTGGTGGACATAGGCATTGTCATGACCAAGGCTGACTTCATAAATAACTTAGGAACCATTGCTACATCTGGCACAGGTCTTATACATGATCTCTTGACCATGAAGGATCTCCAAGCTGGTGTAGGCATCTCCATGATTGGCGGTTTGTAGTTGAATTCTACTCCATCTGTATAATAGCAGAGAAAGTGGTTGTGATGACAAAGCACAATGATGATGAGCAGTATGCCTGTGAGTCTTCTGCTGGTGCGTCCTTCACAGTTCATGCAGACCAACATGAGCCCATAGGCTGGAGTACCAAAGTGATCCTTCACCTCAAAGATCTCTCCCTCTTAAAGGAGACCAGACAGAATACTTATAGGAGATGGAGGTCAAGGAGGAGGTGAAGAAACTCCTAGAGTTCATAGACTATCCCATCACTCTCTACTTGGAGAAGTAACAAGAGAAGGAGATCAGTGATGAGGAGGCAGAGGAAAATAGGGTGTGAAAGAGGAGGAAGATAAGGATGATGAGGAAAAGCCTAAGATTAACGATATGGGATCAGATGAGGAGGGTAACAGTAGCAAAGTTAAAAAAAAGAAAAAGAAAAGGAAGAAAATGAAGGAGAAATACATTGATTAAGAAGAATTGAATAAGACTAAGCCTGCTTGGACCAGAAACCCTGATTACATCACTCAGGAATATGGTGAATTCTATAAGAGCTTCACCCATGATTGGGAAGAACACTAGGCAGTGAAGGTCAGTTGGGATTCAGGGCATTGCTTTTCATTCCTTGGTGAGTTTCCATTGACCTTTTTGAGAAGACAAAGGAAAAGGAGAAGGAGAAGGAGGAGGAGGAGGAGAAGAAGGAGGAAGAGGAGGAAGAGGAGGAGGAGCAGGAGGAGGAGGAGGAGGAGGAGCAGGAGGAGGAGGAGGTATGATGAAACTGTATGTTTATCATGGACAGCTGTGATGAGCTGACTCCCGAGTACCTGAACCTTATCCGTGGTGTGGTTGACTCCAAGGACCTGCCCCTGACCCATCTCCCAAGAAATGTTCCAGCTGAACAAGATCCTCAAAGTCATCCACAAAAACACTGTGGAGAAGTGCCTTGAATTGGCTGAAAATAAAGAGAACTATAAGGAATTTTATGAGGCATTATTCAAGAATTTAAAGCTTAGAATGCATAAAGATTCCATTGAATGCCAGTGCCTCTCTGAGCTGTCTCTATCACACCTCTCAGTCTGGAGAGGAGATGACTTCCGTGTCAGGGTATATATCTCACATGACAGAAACACAAAAGTCCATGTACGACATCACTGGTGGAAGCAAAGAGCAGGTGGCCAACGCTGCCTTTGAGGAGTGTGTGTGGGAACAGGGCTTTGAGGTGGTGTGTATGACTGATCTTATTGACGGCTACTGCATGCAGCAGCTCCATAAATCTGATTGCAAGAGCCTGGTCTCAGTGACTAAGGAAGGCCTGGAGCTACCAGAGGCTGAGGAAGAGAAGAAATGAAGAAGAGCAAGGTAACGTCTGAGAATCTCATTCATGAGGGAGATCTTGGATACGGAGGTTGAGAAGGTGACGATCTCCCCTGCTGCCTTGTGACGAGCACCTATGGCTGGACGGATGGGGTGGTTGATGGAGCGGATCATGAAAGCCCAGGCACTGCGAGACAACTATGCAATAAGCTCCGCAATGGCCAAAACACACCTAGAGATCAGTCCTGACCACCCCATTGTGGAGACCCTGCAGTAGAAGGCTAAGGCAGACAAAGCTACCATTGGACCTGGTGCTGCTGCTGTCTGAAACCGCTCTGCTCCCCTATGCTTTCTCACATGAGGATCCTCAAACCCACTCCAGATGAATCTACCACATGATCACATGAGGCCTGGGCATTGCTAAAGGTGCGGTGACAGCAGAGGAGCTGCTGTTCCTGATGATGCCCATCGTGGAGGGGTGATGAGAGATGCCTCTCGCATAGAAGAACTAGACTAGAGACTCCCTGGGAAGCCTAAGCCCTCTGTATAATGTCCCTGTGGCTCCCCCAGCATCCTTGACTGGTCTTGACCCACCTGGCTCTTGGCTCATGTCCAGAGGAATCTCTTCTGTCCTGTCCTTGTGCCTTAGGGCAGGAAAATCCCCTCCCACAGAATAACGGGGTTGGGTATTGTGTATTATGGTTTGTTTGTTTGTTTTATTTTGTTCTGAAATTAAAAGTATGCAAAGTAAGAAGATGGCGAGACTTTCTTGCCCTTGAGGATGACTAGAGAAGAGAGTAGGAGCGGGAGGGAGAAGCAAGGTCAGAGGAGGACAAAGAGAGCGAGACACTGAGCACACTGTGCTCCTCAGAAGTCAGCTTTACTTTCCTACTCTTTAACATCACTTTGTTTTAACCTTCATGTAATTTTCAAAGCTCTCATTGACTTCTTGCTAACTAGTAATTTCATCATTTCCTCTCTTACATGCTTTTAAATTCCAATTAAAGAAGGCTGACAGCTTGTCAACTTCTTAACTTCTAGTTCAGCATGAAAAACATGAGAAATATCAAGTGTTTTCCCATTTTCCCCAATATTTTGTAATTGAATTACTACAACTACTCTAAAAATATGGCCCTGGGGTCTCAAGAAAATGAACGCGTGACCCAAAGTTTTTTGGCAAGTTAGAAAGTTTTAGGTCTGCTGAAGAGTGTGTAGCTGCCAAATCGAGCACGCATGCGCACCCTGTGGATGTCCCACGGGGTTTCCTTCCTGTGTCTGATGCTGCAGCGCTCAGTCTCATGCGCTGAGTTGGCTAACATACAACAGCTCTGATTCTAACTGGTGGTTACTCTCTGAGCATATCCTGTTTCCCATTTTAGTCTCTCTCTCTCTCTCTCTCTCTCTCTCTCTCTCTCTCT
>JADRCD010191789.1:0-14912 GCA_019843815.1 Montemys delectorum | reverse complement strand
GGACCTCGGCCTTGTGAAGGTTTTGTGCCCCAGTGTAGGGGAATGCCAGGGCCAATAAGTGGGAGAGGGTGAGGTGACAGGCATGGGGAAGGGGGAGGCAAAAGGGGTTTGTTCTTGTTTTTGTTTGTTTGTTTTGGAGGGGAAACTGGGAAAGGGAAAATGTACATGTAAATAAAGAAAATACCTAATTAAAAAAATAAAATTAAATTAAATTAAAAAAACAAAAACAATACACACCAGAATTATTTCCTCAGAGTTCTAAGTTGACAACAGTGCTACTCTCTGGTGCCTCTTCCTGCTTTGCATTCGGTTGCCTTCTGAGTGCCATGGCCTTGCCTCTGACAAGCATACTGCTGGTGACTCTTCTGCTTATAAGGACTCCAGTTCTACTACATTAGGGCCCAAGCCTATGTCCTCACTGAGTTTTAGTCATCAAAACCCTGTGCCTCAGATACACTGAGTGCTAGAGCTTCCTTGTGGGAATTGAGGAAGTCAGAGTTCCTACCATAATCTTATTAATCTTCAAGTCTTTACAAGTTGAGTTATTTGATGCCATTTTTAAAATGTAAAGATGTGTCTGGATGATTATAGATAAAGTTTCTTGTCTATACTTTCTTTTATTTATACCATATTTCTACAGTAGAAATGCTTTAAAAATAACATGATACATTAAAATTTTTAATTTAAGATGGAGCTGGCTGTGTAATCATGGTGCCTGCCTTTAATCCAGCACTCAGGAGACTTAGGCAGATGGATCTCTGTAAGATCCAGGCTAACATGCTGGGTCTACAGAGTGAGTTCCAGGACAGGCAGGGCACAAAGAAACCCTGTCTCAAAAAAGACAGAAGAAAATAAAAAAAGGATTGAGTTGATACCCAATATAAGAGTATGTGCTTCACATGCAGGCAGCCCAGGGTTCAATGTCTACCACTTCACCCATAACACACACACACACACACACACACACACACACACACACACACACACGGGGGGGGGGGGGGGGAGAGAGAGAGACAGTTGGCAACAGCTTCCAGTGCAAGACACTCAGGAAAGCAGAAATGGTATTAAAAGCTGAGTATCAGATCTTTTTGTATTTCTATGGATGACCAAAAGGTTTAGTTCATATCCTCTGTAGCATGTGATGTGGTTAGCTGGACCTCTATTCTGTCTTTTTGTTGTGGTGTGGTGTGGTGTGGTGTGGTTTGGTTTGGTTTTTGAGACAGAGTGTTACTGTGTAGCCCTGGCTGACCTGGAACTCATTCTGTAGACCAGCTGGCCTTGGACTCCTGAGTCCTGGGATTAAAGGTGCATATCACCCAGCTAGTCTACTCTGTCATTCTGTTGCATTCAGAGTGACTCAGAAGTAGAAGACTTTTATCACTTTTATCATGCCTGAATGTATGGGCAGATATAATTATCTGACAAATTCTTACGTGGTGTAATATAAATAACTACTTGGTTGACTTTCAGGGAATCCTGTATCAGCTGTGGTCACCTGCAACCTCTTTGTTGTACCTGCACTGAGAAAAATGCAGGGTATCTTGGATCCTCGGCCAACCATCATCAAAGCCAGGGTAATGTTTCCTAATGACCACAAACCAAAACTGAAGCCTGATAACAGTTGCCAACTGGCAAAAATAAATGCCTAGGATTTTAGATATGTTTTTACCATAAATGTATTAATATTCTCTCCTTTGTGGTAGAAAATAGAAAGGGAAATTCACTTTTATTTTCCTCCAACATAAAGAGAAATATCTCAAAAGTCAAAAGTCCTGGCTGTTCTTCCAGAGGACCTAGATTTGATTCCCAGTACCCCCATGGCAGCTCACAACTGTCTGTAACTCTGTCCCAGGGAGTCTGATACCCTCTTCTGACATTCTCCTCAGGCAGGATATACACATGGCATACAGACAGACACAGGCAAAACACACAAACATAAAAAATAAATAAAATGTTTTAAAGTTTAATAGTACTTTAAAAAACATCCAGAGAGCAAGACTTCAAACTTCTAGTGGGTTCTTCTAGTAGGAACAAACCAGTGGACAGAAATTAGCTGTGTAAAGTAAGAGGTAAGAGATCATTTCCCCAGGGAAGTTCATAGAGGTCAGAAGTTGGCCTGCCTGCTTTTATACAATTGCTGTTCAAAAATTCAAAAAGGGCAGTCAAAAGACTAAATGAATCCGGCCCTTCAGGAGGAAAAGGTAGACACACTGTTTAAACAGCACTGATCAAACAGGAGGCAAGTACTGCAGTAAGTCACTTGGAAGTTGCAGAGCCTTTCTCCATCAGCACTACTAGTCTAACTTGCTACCCAGATAATCATGCATGGTCTGTAGTACTCGTGAATGAATTTGTTGACATCATATACTATAGAACCAAGGTATTAATTCTCAATACTTTTAAAGTAACCTTTAAAGTGACACAATTCTATGATGAGTTGAACAAAGGAATATAAAACACAGAAGAAGAAATAATAAAATATTACTCAGGATACATAGTATAAAAATGTGTAAGACAGCTGGCAAGATAGTTTGGCAGGTAAAGGCCTTTGCTGCAAGCCTGACAACCTGAGTTCAATCCCTGGGACCCACATGATTTCCTGAAAGTTGTTCTTTGACCACCCACCCCCCCAACACACACACACACATACACACATGTATGCTGTGACACTTGCATGTACAAATGGACACATATACAGAAATTAAAAACATTTCTGAAAATCTAGGCCATCAACAGTAATAACATTGATATGTTATTACTGGATATTTATGGATGAAAGATGATAAGATCATCTCATTTCCCTAAAATATCACTTAAATTCAATTAGCTGGGCATAGTGTCCTGTGTCAGTCACGTCTCCCCCAGAAAGGCCTTTCTTTGAGTAATCACAAGGAGATAATACCTGGTATGTTTAACAAAGTAAGAAACAGAGAGGGAGGAAGAGGGAGGAAGGAAGAGAGGAGTATAGGAAGGCCAGCCATGAATGAAAAATTATGATCCAATCAAAAAGTCAAAAGTTCGAACAGTCAGATTTATACAGCCAACCCAGTAATGGAGAATTCATTATATTCATACTTGCTAAACTGAAGCAGGGGGGAAAAATCCACATTGTTCTAAGAGCCCCATGACTGATCCAACACAGCAAACCTCTTTGAAATCCTTCATGTTTATTTCTCATTTTAACATTCACCATCTCCTCCTTAAAACTGGCTACATAACAGCCGTGTATGTGGCTACTGAAATTCAGTACTGGAGAACACACACACACATACAAAGAAATTAAGAGAAAAGTACAAAATAATTTAGGAGCACTGGGGAGTTATGCTTCCAGCAAAGAAAATATAAGCAATATAAAAAAAGGCTATGAAAATAGTTCTGTAGATGGAGAGGTAAATAATGCCCAGCACCATTAAGTCTGCAATGGATATTGCTGGGTGGATGGATATTGAATGCACTTGTTAGAGCTACCTCCTTTCAGCATTAAAATATTGCTTCAATTTCCTGCGTCATAGGTCAGGGTCCTTACAACACATAACAAGGGACTTTTTCATCTGTCTTTTCCTCCATTATAAACACTGGCTTCTTAACATTCTTTCTTTTTTACCATAGCAACCAGCCCCTGGACTTCCTGTATTAAAAATAAGATGGAGATGACAGAGATAGTAGAATGACAAGGACATTATCTATGCTCATTCTATTTTCTGTAGTTCTGAGAAATGATGGGGGACCAATTCAAATCTCTTTCCCTCTTCATGCTGTAGTTATCGTGTGATGTAAAACTGGACCCTCGCCCAGAATACCACCGGTGTATACTGACTTGGCATCACCAAGAACCACTGCCCTGGGCCCAGAGTACAGGTCAGTCATTCCTACTGCACACCCACCAGAATCCCCATGCCCAGAATCCAGGTCAGTCATTCCTACCGCACACCCACCAGGATCCCCATGCACTCATTCTGAACAACAAGCCACACTTCCAGCTATGTCTTTTCCTTGGTGATAACAAAATGAATAATTTTGAAAGGTTTTGTGAAATAAATTATTCTTAAACAATTTTACTTATTTCACTGAACCATATTTTCTAGATAAACATTTGAAATATAAAAATAGTTATATTTTGATCTATTAATTCAAGCAGCCCTTTGAACATGATGGGTGGGTAGGAAAGGAAGGCACAGAATGTGTTGTCCTGAAATGTGAGGAGAAAGCAGAATGTATAATCTATTCTTTTTGGACTCTACTATATTCTAGGTGCTAGTAAATCTTAAGGACACAGAAACCTGTGTTGGTATTTCAAGAGTTCTAGCTCTGAAAAAGAGCTCTCCATATTAAACCTTTGTCCCCAACTTTTTAAGTCCTATTTTGCTCAAGTTTTGATTCAACTCCACAAAAACTGTTACCTTTTAATAGAAGCTGCTGTATAAACTGCAAACATCAGCAGTCATGAGCCTTGGCGTCACAGAGGTCTGCATGCAAGCTGGCCAGTGTGCCTCAGACCTGTGGCGTCCTATAAGAGTTAAATAAGAGAGTTCATAAAGTGACGTGTACTTTGTCTGGCACACAAATGGTAGCTGCTAGTATTGCTACCCTTAAGTTTATAAAGGCTTTATTTTTGTACAGATGTAAATTCACCCTGAACTGAGAATTTCTGTGGCATTTTGTGTTATGCTATAAAACTCTATTTTATTCTTTTAAAATATATAGCATTTGTTTTTAAATTTTTGATGAGAAGGTGAAGGATCTAGGACATAAATTTCACCTGGAAAAGGTACTGAAAAGATTGGTCATCTCTCTCCCTCCGTCTTGGAGCACTGCGCTTCCTTCCATTTCCTGGCCTGTCCATATGTACACTTCCTGATGCCTGTGCTGCAGTAATGAGTGTTTCATTCCAGGTAATCAGATGAGCAGCCGTCTGATGAGCATGCGCAGTGCCAATGGATTATTGATGCTACCTCCAAAGACAGAGCAGTATGTGGAACTTCACAAAGGCGAGGTGGTAGATGTCATGGTCATTGGACGGCTATGATGGTGACCAACAGGAGAAAGTTTTGATGCATGTCCACATATCATTGACTGTATCCTGTAATATGCAATGGCACAGCTAGTTTTTCTGATCTGGATAAAAGTTGATCTGTATAGTCAACATCTTGAACTATATTTCAAATGAATTTAAATACCTTTTAAAGAAAAAAAACACCTAAGAATAAATCTCAACAGACAATTCTATTCTGATTATATCAAAGCAAAATTTTCCTTTCTTGCAAATTGCTTTGTGTGTTCAATGCTAGGTCTGATAGCGATAGCTTTTAGTAGACAGCGGTAGGTGCCTGCAGAACTTGTGTTTTTCTCATCTTTAAATACAACTACTTATGCTCTTAATCAAGGCTGTCTGCTTCTTTATACTAGTGTAGGCAACACTTGGATTTCCCTTCTTAGTATGCTTCATAACTGCTTTACAGAGAGCCTTTGCTTGTTCTTTATCACGTATCTCGTGTTTATGTGCACCATGCCAAAAGAGGAGACTGCGTGGAGGCCCCGCCCTGCCGCAAGAACCTTCCCTGCTGAGCACCCAGGGAAGGTCTCACCCTTCAGCCTCCCGGCACAGTACTCAGCACAGTACTCGCAGGCAGTAACTGGGTACACCCAGGGAAGGTCTCACCCTTCAGCCTCCCGGCACAGTACTCAGCACAGTACTCGCAGGCAGTAACTGGATACCTTTTATTTGAACAAACAAACCGGGGGAAATGCTTCCTTAAGTGCTGACAGCCTTTTTAACCAACACATTTAAAATTGTACAGAACAAAAATAAAACCACAGACTGATCTTGTACAGATATTAGTGTTACCAGCATTCATGTGGGAATCAGGAGCAAAAACAATGTCAAACAACTCTGTACCATAACATTTTCTGTAATGATAATGAAGCCTAATGAATAAAAAATCCTTGATCATTATTTAAAAATGTATTGTGCGGCCTTGTTACTCAGAAAGAGAAGATTGTTGCTCCATTCTGACAGAACTCTGCCTAGGTAAGAGAATACTTAAAATACCCTAACAAGGTTTCACAGTATAAGAGATTGAAATTATGGTCTGATACAACATTGTATCGTAAATGTTTAGAAAAAAAAGTATTGGAGTCTGTTAGGAAGTCAGAGAACTATCCATCTTCTGGCTTTACTGGTGATGGCTGGATAAACAGTAGGCATAGCTAGAGGGAAGATGCTTCATTGTTTAGGAAAATATTCTTCTCATAGGTATCAGCTTCGGTATTTCTTTTATGTATAGTTCTTTGAAGTAAAGGGAAAAATAAGTTATGAATCAGAAAATGTGAGGTGAGTGCCTGGAATTTTAGGGGTTTGGTTTGGCTTGGTTTGGTTTGGTTTGGTTTGGTTTGGTTTGGTTTGGTTTGGTTTGGTTTGGATTGGATTGGATTGGATTGGTTTGGTTTCTTCACACAGATTCACCCTGGTTATCCTGGAACAAGATTCACCTGCCTCCACCACCCATGTGATGAGATTGAAGGCGTGTGTCACCACAGCTGGCATTAGAAACTTATTAAATACTGTTTGAAAAAATAGGAATTTGGAGGTTTTGTGCTGCCCTTTGAAAGTACACTTTGAGATATCTCTTTTAATAAAAACTTGGAGATATTTTTCAAACCATGTTAATAGAAAGACACTATGTTCTGTAGACTAATAATAAATCTGACTAAATAAATCTGACTAAAAACAAAGTAACAGATCACAGTATCAAAGGCAAGGAAAGCCTTGTACTTTTAATGACATTTGCTATTTTCAGGGTTAAAGTTAAATGTTCTATTGTTTTTCTTCTGTGTTTACAGGTGAAGAAAAGATGAGTTAATAGATCTGATGAAAACACATAGTTCTTTATGTTCATTTAAGAAATAAGCACCTACTCTTTGCAGGGTACAAAATATACCATACTACCACTACTCCCAAAACAAAATGAAGCAGCTGTAACTGTGCTCCATCAGGGAAAACACGAAAGCTGTGCAAGGGACTACATTTGCATATTTCATAATGCATGGGAGAGTCTGCTAGGTGACAGATGCCAATCTACAGATCTAAAGGGTTCAAGAGCTCCAGAGCTCACTCATAGCCTGCAGTCCATAGAATTTATGGCATATGGAGGTCCACATGTATAGCCTTAGTAAATATGTACACTTACTGTATGCCAGGCATTGTTCAAAGCACTACCTGTTTACTCTCACAACGCCCCTGTGGTTCCTACTACAGATAAACAAACCAGGGAAGAAATGTGTTCATAGTCACATAGCTAGCACAGAAAAACAAGGTTCAAACTTGCAGCCATGGACCCAGAGTCCACTGAAGTATGGGAACAGATTGATATGAGACCTCACTGGGGCGCGGGTGGGAGGTAACATCTTTAAGACTCAGACTGTAAAGTTCTTGAATACCAAGTGAAAGCATCTGGATTTATTCTAGAGACAAAAACTGTTAAGATACTCTTGATCAAGGATGTATGAACAGAGCTGCACGTTTAGGACCAATGTTCTGGAAGTGTCAAGAAGATCCAGTTAAACTGGAAGGAGGTAGAAGATGCCAGTTGGGAGAAAAGTGAGGTTGTGCTGGCTAGAATGGCTGATAAGGAAGAAGGACAGGCAAGCTCACTGCTGAGGAGAACAATGGGAAGACTATTAACGAGAAAAATCAGAAAAGTTTCATTTTGTAGAAAAGTATTTGAAAGTTCTGGTTAGAAGTTCAAAAATGTTCTGGCTAGAAATGGACAACTCAGGAGCTCATTCATATAATTCACCGAAGAGGGTGAATTAACAATAAGCCAGACGGACAGGGCCTCAGGGTATTGGAGGAAGACTGGAATCAAAAATATTTGTAGAAGACAGGAACAGGAGTTCAGCATCTATCAAGGACAGGGAACCAACTTCCAGACACAAAAGAAATAAGAATGAAGTCCCAAGAATATGAATAAAATTAAAAAATGTTAATTAGGCAGTCATTTATGAACTTTTAAGAGTAGAATTTCAATAGTGACAATGAAACTCATTAAAAAATTACAAATTGAATATAAATGCTTTGGTGTGAAGCTGTGTGTGAGAAAACATGCTACTTCAAACTGATGGCAGTGTGGAAGCTGGGTTTGAGTAAGGAGAAACAGCAGCTGTGAGCACATAAAAAGTTAACAGATTCTATATGAGGAAGACAATGAAAGAAGGTCTGAGTTTAATGACCCCAGTAGCCCAATAAACCTGGAAAAGAAAAGACATTTTTCTTTCAGAATTAGAAAATGGGGAAGATAAGACATTTGAAGTGGCCACAGAGAACTTAGAAAGTTATGGATCTGTGAAATGGTTCTACTTTAATCTGTTTAATCTACTCACATTAAATGACCAAAACTAAGAATTAAGCATACATACTATATTCAAGTTTATTGGTCTTAGTAATGTAAATTAAACTAAAAGGCTAAGTAGTACTTTCAGATTGTTATTGCTGTACAGAAGTTAACCAGAGCTCTATGCTATCATATTGTGAACCATATCACACAATGAAACATTGAACATAAACAAGTTGAATGTTGTTAAGTGATGTTGTAAGTAGATTCTTTGGATGACTTACATTTTTAAAATTCTTGGCTAACACACAAAGCTTTGCAGCTCTAAGCATTACCAATTGTGACCTTCAAGGAACTCTACCAAGGTATGCATCTCCCCTTCAGGTATGGAAAGCAGTGTGTGACCATACAGAGGCAAAGCAAGGCTACGCCCTGTTATTCCACTTAGGATTGTCCTAGAACTAAATAATATTATATTCTGACATGCTTTTCAGTAAGTTCTGTCCTTGACTCTTGAGAGAATTACATTCTATTGAGTCCACCCATAAAGATGAAAAACTTGCTCAATTCTGGACTTTTTTCTTTGTTTTCCTTTGTCTTTGTTTTGTCTATTTTTAAAAAACAAAAAACCAAAAAACTGTATATGTAGCCTTGGCTGGGTGACCAGGCTAACCTCATGTGCAGTGACTCTCCTGCTTCTGCTGCTGAGCATTGGGAGTACAAGTGTATGCACAATACCTGCCTCATGTATTAGTCTTACAATAATTCAGTTCATTTAAAAAACATTAAACAAGTTCATACAAGATGCTAGGCTCCAGGGTAGGCACCAAGGGTGTGAGGATTAATAAGGCCTTCCTTGTAACCAGTGACAAAGTATGAGAAAGGGAATATATGTATGTATGTACAAAACTAGGGCTGGGGAGAGCTTCAAGGAAAATTTAGAGTGATTGGATCTAGCAACTCATACTCTTTGGAATGGGGCTCAATATCCAGAGAGAGAATCCAGCAAAACTGTAGGCTTAGACAGTGCAAGAAGTTAGAGTAAAATGAAATATTAAAAAATAGTGCAGGCTGTTGCTGTTGTCAAGGTGACACTGACAGAAACAAGGCAACAGGAAGGAACACAAGTCCTCTCCTACTCATTCCCAAGTTCCCTCTAGTCTAATGCAACCTATTGTGGAGTCTAATAAAGCCAGCAGGATAGAGAAAGCAATGCACTTCTCAGAGAGCTCCAGACACCGCAGGGCAGTCACCATGGAAGATTTGGAGAGACAGCACCTCGTTCACATTTGAGCTGATTTCTGAAAAATGAAAATAAGCCCCAAGTGAGAAGTGCATTGGGAGGGATTTCAGACTAGAAAGGACAAAAGGACCAGAACTTCAGGAAGGAAACCCTTGGTGCAAGAGGGATGGGCATGTATTCTGAAATATGGACCAGCATCACATGGAGCTGACTGCCACCACAGTGTGAAGGCTTTGGGGTTTAGTACTCAGTTAATCTCCAGCCTACAGCATGTATCACCAAGAGCACCTGAAGATCTTGACAGTTTAAAAGGTCAGTAGCCAGGTAGCAGTGGCGCATGCCTTTAATCCCAGAACTTGGGAGGCAGAGGCAGGTGGATTTCTGAGTTTGAGGCCAGCCTGGTCTACAGAATGAGTTCCAAGACAGCCAGGGCTACACAGAGAAACCCTGTTTCAAAAGACAAAAAAAAAAAAAAGAAAAGAAAAGAAAGAAAGAAGTCAGTAACCACCAACTGAATGCAAAGATGTCATACTAAACAAAGGTTCCTGTAAACAAACAATGCATTGTCTTACACACCTGTTCCCTAGTTCATATTTTGTTCCCTAGTTAAGGGCACCAACATGAACCCAGTATGCAGAGCCAAAACTTTTGTCATCTTGCATCTTTCTCAGCTCCCACTCATTCAGTGAGTCACCAAATTCTGACTCTACTCGGAAGTTCCCAAATTAACCCCCTCCTGTTCTTTCCCTCCACCCCTTCATTGGTCTCAGCCTGAAGAATTGCTCTCTTCACATCTTTTCTTTACATTGCTATTGGAGTGACTAAACCAGATTGCAAATCTGGAGAACCTCTACAGCCAATGACCCCAGAATAAAGTTAGAGCATTTGAAGCTCTCCACAACACTTCCCCAAGCAAGTGGTTGCTCCCTCAAATCCTGTCACTTGATGCCTCCTACCTTTGTCCAGACTGATTAATCTTTCAATATTTCTCAGAGGGATTTAAAAGTGTAGAGCACTTGTCTGCCGCACACAAGGCTCTAGGTTTGCCCTCCCACACCATGAGAGATAGAGAGACAGAACAGAGAAAAGCAAAATGAAATAAGCAAGCTTTAGCTTAAGCATTACATCTTCCAAGGGAGTATCCCTAAAGCCTCGCATAGAACAAAGTACCATGTTCCCAGAGTCCTTCACGCACCCTTTGATGGCTTTATCACACTGAGTCAGTATGTTCATAGGCCACTTTTGGTGACCAAGTTCTCTTAGAGCAGATTCTGCTCATCTTGTTAGCCCAGCATGGATTCGTGCCTTCAGCAGCAGGTGCTCAGCACTGAATTGACCAACAGAACTGACATTGTACAGCTTCACCAAGGAGTCAGGGTCAACACAGGAGGAAATTTTACTACTCCAAGCTTACAACACAGTTGAGAGGACTTCATGCAGAAGCCTGTCATATAAAGGCAAAGGCAGAGAACCAAGAGGTCATGCATCCTTGACCAGATACTTCAAACCCAGGCTTATACGGAGTCATAACTATGTTTTGTGCATGTTAGCGGTAAATCTAAAGGTGTTTAAAGGTAAATATTCAAATCATGTCATTAATTTATATTTCCCTCTTGATATGTTTTAACTGTATAATATATGTCAAAAAATATGAAAGTAATACCAAAGGATTTCACTCAGCTGCTTCAGAATTAATGCCATCAACAATGAGGAAATCAGATTTATCCAAAAATGTTTCCTGAACAGGATCACGGGTAAGTAGTGATCATGAAATAAACATGCTGTGTGAGGGATGGATAGCATGCTAGCGCTATGGGCAGATGATAAATTGTCCATCAGAGCCAGGCATGGTGGCACATTCCTGTAATCCCTGTACTCTGGAGGCTGAGGCAACACATTGCTCAAAGTTTGAGGCTAACCTGAAGTCCATAACAAGATCCTATTGAAAAAATAAATTTATCCATATGAAAATGACACTCAATATTAAGAAATGCAACAGAGCATCCAAGGCACCTGCTTGGGCCTATACAGAGTCTCTTTCTTGAAAACTACCAGTTAGATGTAATCCCTGTTCCCAGAGCCTGTGCATACATTCTAGCTAAGTATGACCAGAAGCTCTGCTTCTGTGTAAGTATCCTGATGCCTTTCCTATGTATTGCCAAACACATCCACACCTGGTCTCCAAAGCCAGTATGGTTCTCATCATAGGATCAGACACTTTGTGTTTATTCTGAGGAACCAAAATATTCTTTGGACCCTGCTCAAACCAAGCACTTAAATCTAGAACTTAGGGACCTGAGTGAAGAGAATTCATCAAGGTAGCAGCCCCTCTCTTAGCCTGTATGTTCAACCAGCATCCCTTTATGTCCTTCATCCCCACTTGCAGCAAGAAAGTACCAACACAGGTGTGTCTCTTCAGCACATGAGCAAAACATTAAAGTATGATGGGATACAGAGAATCTCCTAAACACGGACGGCAAGAGCAGAGGGGGTGACATGTTTATGGTATTCATTCATCCAACAACTTACTGAGTGCCTACCTAGCATGTGTCTGGAACACAGCAGAGGAAGACAATCAGGCGGGGACACCAGGTCCTCAGTTGTTTCCAAACGCTGTTAGCCTGTAGGAATGTTACCTTTGTTGGAAGCTTTGGAGTTTTTTTGTTTTATTTCTTGGTTTTGCTTTGGTAAGGATGGGAAGCAGTTGTTTGCTTTTGTTTTGTTTTGTTTTGTTTTGTTTTGTTTTGTTTTGTTTTAGATAGGATCTTACAGGCTGACCTCAAACTTATTGTATATTCTAGGCTTGTTTCAAACTCATTGAAAGCATCCTGCCTCTGCCTCATAAGTACTAGAATTACAGGTGTGAGCCACCATGCACAACTTGAAGTTTTTTTCTTCAAATGGCTCAAAATGCTTTGGAAGTCTCTAAAAACCAGGGTATCGGCAGCTGAATGATATATTAACTAAATGATAAATGTATTTTCAATTTTTATTATCTCTTTTTCAGCCACACCATCATCAGGATGGCTTTTCACTTAAAAAGAAAAAGAAAGGAAGGAAAGAAGGAAGGAAGGAAGGAAGGAAGGAAGGAAGAAAGGAAGGAAGGAAGGAGGGAGGGAGGGAGGGAGGGAGGGAGGGAGGGGGGGAGGGAGGGGGGAAGGGAGGGAGGAAGGAAGGAAGAAGTGAAGGAAGGAAAAAGCACCATTACTTCATAGAGCCTCAGAACTCCCAGCTGCTGCTGTCTGAGCTTCTCAGGAATGCTGGCAGCAGCCATCTCAGGGGCTGTTTGGTCTTTCAGCTGCTTCTGTCCAGTGCCCTTCTTACTTCAGAGCTATGTCAGCACATTGTGATGCAGGAGCAGTGGAACAATGCCAGGCAGCCCTTCACCAGGGGCTTAGTTGCCTGTCCAGAACACAGAAACACCTCTGCTAAAGAAATGTGAAAGAAGAAGCAGAAACGTGCTATTTGGAAACAGTTCTCCTGTTTGACATCCAGGAGGTTTCCAGAGATCTATTTCAGCAGATTCTATGTGAGTATGTGTCTGTTACAGAAACCTAAATATGATCCTGAAGAAGAGGGGAATTGGATAGTTTGACTAGTACTGGTTATCTGGCTAGAGTGTCTCTCTCCCTCTTCCTCTTTTCCCCTGGTTTCATATCTTTGTACCTCAACTAAAAGAGTTAAAAGCTTAGAGACTAGTTGGTGACTGAACTTCTTTTACTTAAAACTAACCTCACAGGGCCTGTGGAGATAGTTCAGTGGATACAGTAGGTCCTGAGTTCAATCCTAGAGCCTACATCTAAAGTTGGATGCAACAGCGCCTACTTGTAACCTTAGCACTAGGAAGATGGAGATGAGTGGAACCCGAGGGCTCACTGGCCAGCAACCTTGCCTGCTCGGCAAGTTCTAGGCTAATGAGAGATCTTGTACCGACCGAAAGATTGATGGCATCTAAAGAACAACAGCCAAAATTGTCCTCTGACCTAAACACACACACACACACACACACACACACACACACACACACACACACAATGTGCACATTGCACTTGCACTTGTATACACAGATACCCTTCATTGATAGTTTAAATTTGAAATGAAAGAAAGCTTTCTGGGTTGCTTTTTTTTTTTAGATATTTTTTATTAGATACTTTATTTACATGTCATATGATTTCTCCTTTCCCAGTTTCCCCTCCAAAAAAACAAACAAACAGAAACAACAAGAACAAACCCCTGTTGCCTCCCCCCTCCCCATGCCTGCCACCCCACCTTCTCCTACTTATTGGCCCTGGCATTCCCCTACACTGGGGCACAGAACCTTCACAGGACCGAGGACCTCTCCTCCCATTGATGATCAACTTTGCAATCCTCTACTATACACATGCTGCCAGAACAATCAGTCCCACCATGTATAGTCCTTGGTTGGTGGTTGAGTCCCTGGGAGCTCTGAGGGGTACTAGTTAGTTCATATTGTTGTTCGTCCTAAGGGGATGCAAACCCTTCAGCTCCTTTGGTCCTTTCTCTAACTCCTCCATTGGGGACCATGTACTCAGTTCAATGGATGGCTATGAGCCTCTACATCTGTATTAGTCAGGTACTGTCAGAGCCTCTCAGGAGACAGCTATATCAGGCTGGATTGTCCTTCCTTCAGTCTCTGCACCATACTTAGTCTCTGCAACTCCTTCCGTGGGTATTTTGTTCCCCCTTTTAAGAAGAAATGAAATGTCCACCTTTTGGTCTTCCTTCTTCTTGAGTTTCTTGTGGTTTGTGGGTTGTTCTTCCTGTATTCCAAGCTTCTGGGCTAATAACCACTTATCAGAGAGTGCATACCATGTGTGTTCTTTTGTGACTGGGTTACTTCACTCAGGATGATATTCTCCAGATCCATCCATTTCCCTAAGAATTTCATAAATTCATTTTTTTAAATAGCTGAGTAGTACTCCATTGTGTAGATGTACCACAGTTTCTGTATCCATTCCTCTGTTGAGGGACATCTGGGTTGTTTCCAGTTTCTGGCTATTATAAATAAGGCTGCTATGAACATGTGTCCTTATTACATGTTGGAGCATCTTCTGGGTATATGCCCAGGAGTGGTATAGCTGGGTCCTCCAGTAGAACTATGTCCAATTTCCGGAGGAACCGCCAAACTGATTTTCAGAGTGGTTGTACCAGCTTGCAATCCCACCAGCAGTGAAGGAGTGTTCCTCTTTCTCCACAACCTCTCCAGCATCTGCTGTCACCTGAGTTTTTATCCTAGCCAATCTGACTGGTGTGAGGTGGAATCTCAGAGTTGTTTTTGATTTGTTCTGGGTTTCTTTTAAATTAAAGTTTTTTTTTTT
>JADRCD010191786.1:0-13491 GCA_019843815.1 Montemys delectorum | reverse complement strand
ACAGAACTTAGGCCTTGAGAGACAAAGAACTTTTTGCAGAAAGTAAAGAAAGCTTCTATAAACAATTGCTATCAATTGTAATCAATTGCAATCAAATGTTTGGGTTTTTGAATATGCCCACAGCAACTCTTTGGTAAAAGAGAGCATTAATATAGATTCATCTTTTCTCTTATCCAAAGTAAAGTTTTAACATCCTATTATGAAGTCATTGTGATATTAATAAAGAATTATATGATAAAATCATGAAAGTATTTTGGGAAAGATGTCTTAAAAACCTGATGAGACATCTATTTCTTGCTTCAAACAGCAACTAAATTGGTTATTGCAAAATATTGACATTTGGCCTATTACATAGTAAAAAAAATTTTTTTAAGCAAAAATAATTATCTAAAAGACAAATCGTTAAGATTTGCTTAAATGAATGCTTTTATATTTCCTATAAATTTATGTATGCCTCTCATAATAATATATACATCTACAGCCCTTCTATGGGACAGAAGTATATGTAAGTCACATATTTAGTCTCATGATCCCCCCCCCCACTTCAGCACAAATAATTAAACTTTATGCAGTAGTCACTATTTATCAGGTGCTAAAATTAAGCCTTACTTTGTATATTGATGCATATGTATATGTATATATCAGAGTTTTCAATTGCTTATGATAATTTGGCATTTTTAAAGAATAATTCTGATTTAAAAATTAAAAGTAAAATATACACATGTGACTATTAATACCTTTTCAGGCTTTCAAGTTACAATTACCTTAACATGAAAGGCAACAAAAACTGTAAATGGCTATTGTCTACAGTATATTTCTATACTTAATGTTCCTAATCAGATTAAAGCAGATTATGGAACTGACTATTACAATCAAGCATTTAAAATGTTTTGTCAACAATTTAATGTTACCCATATTACTGAGATAATTTATAATTCTCAGAGACAATAAATTACTTGACATGTACTTTGTACTTTCAAATTTTAATTTTTAATAATTATAGGAGGGGGAATCATACCCTCCAAAGTCACCTCCAAAGCACATCTCGCTTTTGTCTTGTTTGTCTTAAATTGTTTGCAGTCTAATACTAAAGGTCAGTCTGCCATAGATCACCACTGGCATCCACGCATTTCCAGTTCTTATGCCATGGTGAAATGGCAAGATCCACTTACTAACACATGAAATGGTCTGGACCCCTTCTTAATTTGGGGAAGAGGCTCTGTTTGTGTCTTCTCACAAAAAGAAGATGGAGTGTGATGGCTGCCTGAAAGATTAGTTTGTCAGGTGGATGCAGGTCCAGAGTCTTTTTAATAAACATGTTTTCAACTAAAATAATGGCTAGAAATTTTTATTAGCCAGCAAAATTCACTTGGCTGAAATAGCTTCCAGTATTTTCCTGAGAGTTAACAGCTCATTTGTAATTCTTAGAGCCGCTTCCTCCCACACCTGCAGGTCAGACCTTGAGTCTGAGTGTTGCTAATTTGCAACTGAATTGAGTGCTTGGAACATCCTCATAGATAATGTTAAGGTTGTTGCTTCTAAACTTTTGAGCTTGTATCTCAAGCAGATTTGTTACAGACATGAAGACTCGACTTCAGAAAGGCTCAGACATGCAGGTTGCACTCCAGGCTGGACTACATAGCAGTTATTCATCATGATGAAGAAAAAGCATTAAATGCATATAGTGCCTTTGGTCTGTATGGGAAAAAGGTGTGCTGTGAGGGCCTGCAGCCAAAGATGTTCCACTGGATCTGTGGCTCTCACCAACCTAAGACAGAGCCATGTGCCAAGAGGTTGTGTTTATTAATAATAAACACTAAAAGGCCCGGTTTGTTTAAATAAACACAAACTAGCTGCATGTGATATCCAAGCTAGGTAAGGGAGAGACCAGTAGATCTAGACCTAAGACAGACAGAATTATGGGCCACCAGCCACCATAATTCCCAGGCAGGAATATGGTACATAAGTATATCTTATGACCCAGTCCAGCTAATTTTTAATAAATAAATAAGGAGGAATTGTAACCTCCCTTAGCCAAAGCTGGCTGAATCGGATCTCGCCTTGCCACAAAGCAGTCACCCCACCCAGGGTGAGGCTTCTTGAGATAAACAAAGCTCTTTTGTTCTGCCACTTCTCTACCTCACTCGAAGTTCTGCTAGGACCTACACCCTCCTGAGCTGCTTCACCTGCCTCCAGAACCAAGCATCAAGATGCTAATTTGGCCACAGGATTCTGGCTGACTGGGGGAGGGTTTTTCCCCTGCCTGCCTGATTCACAGATTCATAATACACATCAGACCTTGATCAGAAACCATGACTCTGTCTCATTCTTTTCCCTCGACATCTGATTCCATTATTTTCCCAGGCCCCTTTCCTCTCTTGTAGAGATCCGGTTCATGTGAAGCCACTGGCGGCTACAATACCACTACAGTGAGCAAGTGTATGATAGAGAAATGAGAGAGACAAATAAACCAAATGGTTTGTGCACTATGAAGAGAGGCAGAACTGGAGATGCAAGGGTGGTGAGGAACAACCTTATATGAGTGACCTTCACTGCTACCTGAGGCCATGGTGAAGTCTAGCCTGTGCTGCTGCTGGGGAGCATGTCTGTGTCTGTATCTCTATAGCAGTAGGGAACTGTGTCGATGCCCATGGCCTATGTTACCACCAATGGCCAGGCAGAAATCTGTCCCTGGTCTGGGCTGCTGCAGACAGTAGTGCTGTCCTTGTGCATCCCCTGGGCAAAGGAGGAGAGCTGGCCCTGGTGTGTGGGTGCAAAAGAGCTGGTGGGCAGCCCAACTTAGCTACTACCCAGGCCAAGATCCAGGCCTGGATCTTGAGTTGGCCCACCCCGACATTTACTCCATTTATGAACTGCTGGAGTAGGTAAAGCTGCTGGTCCTGCAGATCCAAAGCTGCAGGATTTCCATAACACACGGCAACAACAGAGAGGAGCCCGATGGATCTAGTACTGCTAGAGTAGCAGAAACCAGAGGACTTGAACCAGACCAATGACTCATTGCAATGAACATTTTTTGTTTACTTTGCAAGTAAAGCTGTGTGGACAAAAAGATATACTGTGTGATATACTGTGACACATGGCAGCTTCCATGGAGAGTTTTTTTTTTTTTTTTTTTTTTGGTATTATTTTGTTTTGTTTTACTTGTTTTCTCTGGAGAGGGTAGGTTGAAAGGGCAGAGGGAGGATATGGAGGGGCAGGGAAATGAGTGGGATTGGGGTACATGATGTGAAATTAACAAAGAATTGAAGTGGATTTGGCTAGTGCTGCTTGTGTTAGGCTAATTATTGGTCCCCTAAACTGCTTATATGTAGGTCTGCATGAAACTGAGGGACCTTACCCCCAGTTGGCTCTGACTGGTAAATAAAGATGCCAGCAGCCAAAGGCTGGGCACTTCTAACCCTTCCCACGACTAGCAAACACTTCCCTCCAGTATTCCAGAGTTAACAACTACTAAAATCTGTATTTCATCTCTTTTACCCCAGACTCAATCAGGAAGTGACCACTACAGCCACTTACATGAATTCTTACATGACTGGTACATCCTACACCTCTCTCATGTCAATTTTCTTCTTCTCTTTTTCCAAGCCCAGAATCCTAAAGTCCCGCCTCTGTCTGTCTTGCACAGTCATTGGCTGCTGGCATCTTTATTTACCAATTGGAGCCAACTGAGGGCAAAGTACCTCAGTGTCTTATGTGAAGATACTTGTGTAAGCAGTTTTGGGGACCAAAATTACATTATAACACAAGCAGCATTAGGCCAAACCTACTTCAATTACCCTTTTGTCCAATTAAAAGGGTTTTGTTCTCTCAGACATAAATTGAGCACAACCATGACAATTATGAAAAATTACAGAGTATGATATACAACTAACATCTAGTCCATCATATTTGTCAATTAGATAAAATATTCTACCATATATCTTAATTTAAAGAGCTTATAATTCTATACCTGAATTACATTCTGATTTTAGCTTCCATTACCATCTGAAAACCATCCTTTCAAATCTATTTCATCTCTCTCAAGCTAAACAACTTCAATTTGAATATGACTCTACAACTAGTCTTCAATCCCATCAGAAATCTGAGAAAAAACATATATAACCTGAATATATAGGAAGCATAAAAATATAACTTCAAAAACTTAAGCAAATTGTAGAGACAGCTGACTACCTGGACAGACCCTAAATTCTTATAATGTTGGAGCATCTGTCTTCAGCTTCCTGTCCCAGAACCATCTGACAGACCTTAAAGTGAAGCAGGAATATGAAGGACTAGCTTACCCTGTATTGGCAGAACTTAGCAGTTTACTATCCCATATTGGTTTATTCTCTTTAGACATTATTTTGTCTGCAGATGAATAGGGCAGTTTTTGTGTACTGGCTACCTTGCTATTATTGGAGCAGCTCCATGTGGAGGTTTTGATGCTCAGTTTCTTCTTTGAACCATGAAGGGAGTACTGTCAGGAGCAGACATGCCTCTAGTCAAAACTTCTAATAATAATGAAATGATTAAAGGTCAGATTCTGACATTTCTGATGTTTTTGAAGAATACATAATATCTGAACTGTTAAACCTTGACTGTTACTCTTAGTTATTTCTATTTGAGTAAATTGAAAACATTTTATTATAATTAAGTCAGAATCTAATATAACCAAAAGTGTACTATCTGGTCCTTAGTTTGTATTACTGAACAGTTTGTAAGGACTATTACAACTTCTAAACAGTTAGAAGGACTAGATCTAAGTTGCATAGGTACAATGTCTATCTAAGACTAACTATATTACTTTTGAATTTTGTATCAATATAGAAATTTATATCAAAGAAAAACAAATCTGCATCAATCTATAAATTCTGTACCAATGCAAAATTATAACTTCATTTTTATCAATTATAAAGATTTTTACTAATGAAACATTATGACTATGTACTGCTTTGTTCAAGAATAAAATTAGTAATCCATCCCATTCATTTCCTTCCTGTTCAAAATTATGACCATTTCCAAATTATCCCTTAAAATGACAACCTATCACTTTTTAAAATAAACATAACCAGACACCCAAACCCAAGAAATCAGGGTGATGACTCTCCATGGCTTCTTCCTGATGAAAAGGGGTGACAAGAAATTCTTTACAGGGGTCGGAAGGGGTAGGAAAATTAGAAAATTTAGTTAGACTTAAGAAAGATGTCTTTAGATTCTGTTATCCAATCTCTGTATGATTTGAAGGCATATGGCTTGACTGAAGCTTTGACCGGATCCATCTGAAAAGTTGGATGAAGTGAGATCATTTGGAATCAGTAGAATCCCTGAAGCTTTCTAGAAGCAAGTCTCTGGACAGCATTAGGAAGCAGGGGGCTGGAACAGCAGGTTATTTTAGCGTCCCAGGGTAAGCCTCTTGTCAGAGCTGTATATTCTGCAATATATGAATCTCATGACCAAAATTTTAGTACTATTGCAATATTCATACGGATTGTGCAAAGTGCACAGATCAGTTAAGGATGAAAATTTTCCTCCTTCTTTAAGCAGGTGAAAGACAATTGTCCTTTTTATGAATTAATTTGATCAATAACCCATTGTGATAAATCTTTATTCATACCATATGAAGGAGAGCATGAAGAATCTTAAGGATTCCATAACCAACAAGATTTATTGTCCAATTTTAGCTGAACTTTTGGCTAGAGACATTTTTATGTCTAAGCTAGTTACTGGGCTTTTCCCATGTTGAGGACTCAGCAGATCAAGTTACCCATCCAGTTTGATTTTCTTGAATTTTCTTTTCTGTAGTCGAGATCTTCAGGGGTGCTCCCCCATCTTGCCTGATCCATGTCACTCTGGAAGGGGTCCAAATCCTTTTCTCCTTTCCTGTCAACACAAATACAGAGCTTCTCTCCCAAAGTAGCATGTCCTTGGTCCAGTAACTAGAATTCATTAAAGGTATTGATGGAATTAATTTAATAACTTGTTCCCTCTCCTAAAGGAATTTAATATAACCACCAAACTCATAGCCACACACATTTTGATAATTAAAACAATCTAAAAAAATTATGATCTATTAAGATAGTGCTTCTCCACCATCTCATGTTTTGTTCTTACATGATTAACTTTTAATAGTGAGAGCAAGGCCTAAGTTTATACCATCTGAGATAGGTTTATGCTACCTATCCTCTACTTATGACCTACAATTTAAGATAAATAGCCTCAATTATTTGTGCATCTATGTATACTCAAATCCTCCCTTCTATGAGGTTAATATTTCTGTGGGTATATATCCCTTTCTCTTTATGTAACTTGAATTAAGATAAGTTTCTTATGTATTTATCCTTAATTAAATTCCCTTCTACTATTTGTCATACCAGGCAAAGCAATCCCAGAAATCCCACATGTACCAGATCCAGAGTAATTGCCCTGGTAAGCTTCTTAAATTTCTATAAAGAATTTTTTCATTCAATCTCTCTAAATTCTCCCTTCTTGCCTTTATTTCCTACAGTTGAGATCAAAGGTTTGGATTTCCTTATTCCACATATATTTAAGAACATTTAAACAATTATCATTATACCCCTTCTATCCTTAAAGACAATTAAATGAAATTTTATTTACCCCTATCCTTTGATTATTTGCTTGTAGGAAACAGGCTGCATCTACTATCCGACTCTCCCTTGAAGCAGCCACCCCTTCTCTGTGCATAGCATGGGCTCCCAGCACAGCATGAATCCAAGCTCTGAAGCAGCTAGAATCCTTTTAGAAGGGCCTCAGTGTAAATCCCTACTGGCAGCTCTGTTCCTTTGCTCTAGTTTCCCAGCTTTCGTGGGGATCATGTGACTTGGCTCTGCTCCTTGAGAAACTAATTCTCCCCGCCTCCTGAACCATATCATTGTGTGTGTACATTCCATCTGAGAATCTCTAAAAAATTCTTAAAAGTGGGTTCTTGCCTACCACGTTGGGCCATCTGTAGCAGTGAATTAGTTAAACTGCTTTGAGCTCCCTGTGTCTTGGCTTGCTCAAAGTCTGGGCACTTTTAATCTTCCCCCCATTTAGCAAGCACCCCCCTCCAGTACTCCAGAACTAACATCCTTTAACATCTATATTTCATCTTTGTTGCCCCAGACCCAATAAGGAAAGTGGCCACTAGAGCCACTTACCTGAATTCTTACGTGGCTGATCCATCCTATGCCCCTCTTGCAAAGAATCAACAAAAAAGTTAAGAATAAAAAAAATATTTCGCCAAATCTTTATTATGTCCACATTGATATTATTTACTGCTTAACCAAATAGGCTATGGTTTTCTTTCCTCTGTTGATAATGACTTCTCCACAATGGACTTTTACTTTTCAATTACTTGATTTTCTTTGTACTTAATACAGTTCTGCTACATTTTGCAACAAACTGTCAACATATATTCCAAAAGCAGGCGTCTTATTGGTATCTGGCTGTTTTCCTGAGGCCCTTATCTATCTGGTGCTGTTGAGTACTGCTATACAACACCACCCCGGGCAATCACGAGGCCTCTGTTGCACTGGATCATGATGCCTGGATCTTTTGTTTTTGATTTTTGTTTTAATCTCTCATTTGGTACAGTACCTTCAGTATGACTTTCTAAAAAAAAATATTTGGAAGAACATTTATTGATGCCACATACGTATGTAAAATACCTTGATTCTGTAGCTCTTGGTTATTGCTGTCAGTAGGTAGAATAACTGTCCCACAGAACATTTGAGGCATTTCCCAATGCACTCTACAGCTGATAATCTCTAGGAATTTAGATGCTGGGTTTTTGTTTGTTTGTCTTTTGTTTTGTTTTGTTTTGTTTTGTCTTTTTTGTTTTTGTTTTTTTTTTTTAAAGAAACTTAAGGGGCTGGCGAGATGGCTTAGCGGGTAAGAGCACTGACTGCTCTTCTGAAGGTCCTGAGTTCGGATCCCAGCAACCACATGGTGGCTCACAACCACCCGTAATGAGATCTGACACCCTCTTCTGGTGCATCTGAAGACAGCTACAGTGTATTACACCAGAGTGAGCGGGCCCTAACTAGCGGGGCCGGAATGAGCAGCCATCTATACAGCTACAGTGTATTCATACACATAAAAATAAATAAATAAATAATAAATAAACAAATAAATTAAATAAATAAATCTTTAAAAAAAAAAAAAGAAACTTAAAAAACGTTTCTTGCACTATGTGTGACTCCTCTCTGCCCCTTCAGAGTTTTTATTGTTTTCTGTTCCCACAAGAATGAAATAAGCTTTTGTTGTTTTCTTTAATTATGCCATTTGTTCGAACCCCAACAGACACCTCTTTCAGCCTGGAACACATCTCTTACTTCTGGGAAATTCTCTCATCTTCTTTAATAATTTCCGTACATTTTCCCCTGGGTTTGTAAAATTCACATTGGTTGCATACTTGACTGTCTATACTGATGTTATAGTATATTTCTTCTCCAGTTTTTGGAGATAGGGACCCACAACATGCTCCAAGGTAGCCTTGAACTCACTATGCTTCTAAGGCTCCTCTTAAACCAGTAATCCTTATGCCTTAACCTCTGTACTGGCTAGTTTTGTGTGTCAACTTGACACAGGCTGGAGTTATTACAGAGAAGGGAGCTTCAATTGGGGAAGTGCCTCCATGAGATCCAGCTGTGGGGCATTTTCTCAATTAGTGATGAAGGGATTTAGGGCCCCTTGTGGGTGGTGTCATTTCTGGGCTAGAAGTCTTGGGTTTTATAAGAGAGCAGGCTGAGCAAGCCAGGGAGAGTAAGCCAACAAGGAACATCTCTCCATGGCCTCTGCGTCAGCGCTTGTTTCCTGACCTGCTTGAGTTTCAGTCCTGACTTCCTCTGGTGATCAACAGCCATGTGGAAGTAAGCTGAATAAACCCTTTCCTCCCCAACTTGCTTCTTGGTCATGATGTTTGTACAAGAATAGAAACCCTGACTAAGACAACCTCCCAAGTCCTTTAGAGAAGTTTAAAATAATAGAAAAGTTGCAAAAAAAGAGCAGAGTTTTCAGACACCTCGAACACAGTATCCTCAGGCAGTAATATCTTATGTCAGTATAGGATTTTTACTGTGATGGAACTTAATATGTTATTGATCCATAAAAATCAATAAGTCAATATTTTATTTATATTGCCTTAGATTTTTCTAATATTCATATTTTTCTATGCAGGACTCTATTTAGGATACCACATTTCATCTAGAAATCTCATTATCTTAAGTTCTTCTTTGCTTGACAGTTTTTTTTTTTATATTTTCTGGGGTTTAGATGATCTTTACATCAGAGAACATCTAACAAGTGTTTGTAAAATATTCACCCATTGGATATTTTTCCCTGTGTCTTACTGCTGTGAACAGACACCATCACCAAGGCAAGTCTTATAAAAGGCAACATTTAACTGAGCTGGCTTATGGGTTCAGAGGTTCAGTCCATCATCATCAAGGTGGGAGCAGGGCAGCATCTAGGCAGACATGGTGCAGGCAGAGCTGAGAGTTCTACATCTTCATCTGAAGGCTGCTAGTGGAGAACTAGCTCCCAGAAAGCTAGACAAGAGTATTAAAACCCACACTCACAAGGCTCCACCTTCCAACAGTGCTACTCCCTGGGCCAAGCATATACAAACCATCACACTCTCCCACCATGGTTAGATTAGGGTAATTGGTTCTTTGAAGGCAGATCATGAAGATACAGAATCAGTCTCATCACATTACAGGAAGGTGCATCCTAAGACCACACTCACATTGTTGATGTGGACAATCAAACTCTGGCTAATGTAGTATTCTTTACCTTTTTTTCTTTTTAAAGATGTAATTATTTATGTGTATGTGCATGTACCTAAATGTAATATGCACACACCTGCATGCAGATCCTGCAAGGGCTAGAAGAGGGTGTTAGATCCCTGGAACTGAAGTTAGTTGGCTATAAGCTGCCCACTGTGGGTGCTGCAATCCAAATTCAGGTCCTTCAGAAGATCAATGAGTGTTCTCAGCTGCTGAGCCATCCCTTCAGCCCCTTCTTTTTCTTTCTTTTTTTCTTTTTTCTTTTTTTAAGATGTAATTATTTATCTATTTTATGTATATGAGTACACTGAAGCTGTCTTTAGACACACCAGAAAAGGGCATCAGATCCCATTGCAGATGGTTGTGAGCCACCATGTGGTTGCTGGGAATTGAACTCAGGACCTCTGGAAGAGCAGTTGGTGCTCTTAACTGCTGAGCCATCTCTCCAGCCTCCCTTCTTTTTCTTCTTACTGTAAAAAAATTGTTCTCTGACAATTTTATATTTTTACCCCTTTTTATTGATTGTTCAGTGCAGAGTGATCAATCCTGAAACCATACACACAAGATCTATATAGCCCTTGTTAATCACAAATAAAATTAAGCTGTCCCTCTGAAGGTGATCCAGGAAGTCAACTCATAGGTACTCATCCTGACTAAACCTGGTTCCCGACTTTTGCACCCTTTGTCCTCATTGCTAGAGGCCCACAGCTCCCAGGGAGAAGGGAAGGCCACACCTATGCTTTGTAAATTTCTATTCTAACACTTAGAAAATTAATTTGTCAATTCCAGGGTACATGTATAGTAGAATTTTTAACCCATACCCTGTGGGAAACAATTTGATCAATGAGAGTACAATGCATGTATGCTTATTTTTGCTTTAGATTTTATAGACTGCACTTATTCATGAACTTCCTCATGTTTTACCTCCACACTCTTCAGTGTGTGTACATTGCAATCACAATATAGTTGGGTTCTCCCAAAATAGTAAGACTCCCTTGCTAGGATCCCCCAGTCTACTGACTACTTTTTAAATGTTTTAAGTGAAATATGTGGGTCTCCGCACTCTTGTGGATCATTGGCCAATTCTGTCCATGAGCATAGTACGAGCAGAGATGTGGAACAGGAGGTTTGGAAGCCCTGTGAGTATGTATGGTAGATAAACCACACCGGGTCCGCACTCAGGAGTCAGATCAATTTTTTTCTTTCTTTCTTTTTTTTTTTTTTTTTTTTTTTTAGGTTTTTTTTTTGAGACAGGGTTTCTCTGTATAGCCCTGGTTGTCCTGGAACTCACTTTGTAGACCAGGCTGGACTCAGAAATCCGCCTGCCTCTGCCTCCCAAGTGCTGGGATTAAAGGCATCTGCCACCACTGCCCGGCCAGATCAACTTTTCTTAAGGTGATTCAAGGTTTACAAAGTTTTGGGGGACTAAGTGGTAGCAACATCTAGGATGGGGAAAGGTCATTGACTGGGGCTTGGGATACCTGAAATGCCTCCTTAGAATGGGGAAGCATTTCAGGAACCCCAGGTGCTGGCTGAACAGGTTTTGTCAAGAGAAAGGAAATTGATCCTATAAACTAATTGAAGCTATGTGAAGGTGGAGGCAAGTCTAGGGGTTTAGGATTCCCCAGACAAGGTCAGAGAGAGAGAAACTCAGTTAATGAGGGGAATCCTCCATTATTTGAGCCAGAAGGCTATCTGGTCCTTGTAGACTTACTTGAAAGAATTTCCCCACAGAAATACAATTATTTCACTTTCCCTCCTCCCTTTCCTCCCTCTTGTTCCTCCTAGCTATCTCTCTCCAGCTTCTCTCATGTTCCCCTCATCCTCATGTGAATAGTCTCTTTTCCCTTGATTATGATTATTACATTCATATATATGTACGTATATATGCACAAATACATAAAAATACAAGGTGTTGGATCATTCTTGTTGTTTTTGTGTGTGTGGTTTCAGGGTTGACCACTCTGTACTGGACAGTCAGTAAAGGGTCTCATCCCTGGGAGAGGCTAATATTCTCTCTGGCCCTTTAAAATTCACATACATTAAGTTTTATTACTCATTCTCTAGGGTTTTACAGCTCTTTTGAAAAATTATTTTATTTATTTACATTCCAAATGTTGCCTCCCTTCCTGGTTCCCCCCTCCAAGAGTTCTAGAAGGTGTTCTCCCATCCACTCCCCCCCAGCCTACTCCCCCCGCAACCTTCCCTGGGGGCATTAATTCTCTATAGGATAAGGCCCATCCTCTTCCACTGAGACCATACAAGGCTCATATATTCACTGCTGCATATATTCAGGGGGTCATGCAGAGCAGCCCATGTATACTGGTTGGTGGCTTAGTCTCTGAGAGCTGCCAGGGGTTCCGGTTGATTGATACTGTTGGTCTTCCTATGGAGTTTCCATCCCCTTCAGCCCCTTCAGTCCTTCCCCTAACTCTTCCATAGGGGTCCTTGACCTCAGTCCAATGGTTGGCTGTAAGTGTTTGCATCTGTCTGAGTCAGTTGCTAGTAGAGTCTCTCAAAGGACAGCCATGCTCCTGTCTGCAAGCACAGCATAGCATCAGTAATAGTGTCAGGATTTGGTGGCTGCCCATGGGATGGATCACAAACTGGACTGGTCACTGGATGGTCTTTCCTTTAATCTCTGCTCTGTGATTCTTACTACTCCAAAAACGGTATTCTGTCATGTTAATATAATAGGGTATAATTGTTTCACCATTAATATAACTCTCTCTGTTTGACTCATTTAACATTTTGTCACTCTGAATCAACGACTGCTTAACTGTTTGTTTTCTGAAAATTGAATTGTGAAGTTTGTGGCTGTTTTAAATAGGTTCCTTTTAGAGTTATGCATTTAGGATTCACTCATGTTTTTGGATGGCTCTATAACTCATTTCTTCAAAACTCTGAAGAATTTCAATATATAGATGTCCCACAGTTTGGTTACTCATTTCTGTGTTAAGAACAGCTTGGACACTTCAATCACTGGTGATTATGAATAGAGTTTCTCTGAACACTCATGTATGATATTTGTGTGAATTTGCTTTCAGACAGGTTTGGGTGAATGCAGCCTAGATTGAGAGCATAGCTGTTGAACTGTGTGTTGAGAATGTGTCCTTGATAGAAATTGCCAAATTCTCTTTCAATGGCAATGGGTAACTTCCTGGTGCTTCATACCCTCACCAGCGTGCAGCGATATCGGTGTGCTGGATTTGAGATAATGTATGAATTTGTCCTGACATCTGATAGTTGTTTTAGTTACATCTTGTACTGGCTAGTTTTGTGTGTCAACTTGACACAGGCTGGAGTTATCACAGAGAAGTGAGCTTCAGTTGGGGAAATGCCTCCATGAGATCCAGCTGTGGGGCATTTTCTCAATTAGTGATCAAAGGGGTAGTGCCATCCCTGGGCTGGAAGTCTTGGGTTCTATAAGAGAGCAGGCTGAGCAAGCCAGGAGAAGCAAGCAAGCCAGCAAGGAACATCTCTCCATGGCCTCTGCATCAGCTCCTGCTTCCTGACCTGCTTGAGTTCCAGTCCTGACTTCCTCTGGTGATAAACAGCCATGTGGATGTAAGCTGAATAAACCCTTTCCTCCCCAACTTGCTTCTTGGTCATGATGTTTGTGCAGGAATAGAAACCCTGACTAAGACAAATTGGTACCAGCATAGTGGGGTATTCCTGTGACAACCTGACCATGTTTTGGGGAGGA
>JADRCD010191785.1:0-21599 GCA_019843815.1 Montemys delectorum | reverse complement strand
TGAATGGCTGTGAGCCTCTACATCTGTATTAGTCAGGTATTGTCAGAATCTCTTAGGAGATAGCTATATGCTTGTCCTTCCTTCAGTCTCTGCTCCATATTTACTCTCTGCCACTCCTTCTGTGGGTGTTTGATTCCCCTTTTTAAGAAGGAATGAAATGTCCACCTTTTGGTCTTCCTTCTTCTAAAGTTTCTTGTGGTTTGTGGGTCGTTCTTCCTGTATTCCCAATTTCTGGGCTAATAACCACTTATCAAAGAATGCATTCCATGTGTGATCTTTTGTGATTGGGTTACCTCACTCAGGATGATACTCTCCAGATCCATCCATTTCCCTAAGAATTTTATAAATTCATTGTTTTTAATAGCTGAGTAGTACTCCATTGTGTAGATGTACCACACTTTCTGTATCCATTCCTCTGTTGTGTATTGGCATCTTGTAATTGTGATCTTATTATTATATAAACCTGATAAGCATCATTGGCGTTACTCCAGTTATGGCAAGACATCTTGTAATTGTGATCTTATTATTATATAAACCTGATAAGCATCATTGGCGTTGCTCCAGTTATGGCAAGACAGCCACTAGGCAAAAATTGCCTCTTCATCTACAGACAATACTGTCCAAAAAGGACACACTTACAGGCCTAGGACAGCTTAAATCTGCAGAGACAGAGTAGGCAAGTCTTTAATATTCCTGTTTCTCTTGTCTGTCAGACATTCATGGGCCAGAAGGCTGAAGACCAATGCTCCAATGTTTTGAAGTAAGGACTGTCCAAGTGTCCAGCAATCTATATCAATTGGCTAAAATTTTGGAAGCTGTGTTAGGCTTCCCATATATTCTCAATTATTATCAGTCATTCTTGGAATTTTGATGGAGTTGAAAAACTACACAGTCCCCTAGCCAGCCCAGGCTTTTTACTTTTGAGAAAATGGTTTTCAGATGGCTTCCAATCTAAGCCAAGACACAGTTAGGTGCAAAGTTTTTGTCTTTTAAGTTAAGACAAAAGATAGTGTTCAATTTTATTGACAAAGATGTTAGACTGAGTGCCAGATATACCCTATACCAGATAATTTACAATATATGTAATAGTTGTGTTCAATTCACATTTTGAGAGAAAGTTTTTTTTTTTAATTGAACAGAAAGGGTGGAATGTTGCAGCATTTTCTCTGTCCAATCATATTATGTCAGGGACAGGCCTGTGATTGGACAGGAATAGAGAGGTGGAGCTAGAGTTGGAGGAGGAGAAATGTCAGAGAGAGAAGGATTTTTCATCATGGAGTTAGAGGATGATGAAGAGTCAGACCCCGAGTGGTTATACAACCAAGCAAAGGTTTTTACAAAATAGATTAATTGGGTTAGAATATTGTCTTTATTATTTGGTTCTGAAATTATTGTATTGGCATCTTGTAATTGTGATCTTATTATTATATAAACCTGACTAGGTAATTAAGCCTTAAGAGTCATGCTTTACCTACTGGGTCTTAGGCGCTAGCTAGGTGAATGATGGTGGGGTGTGTAAAGAGTTGCATGTGAGGGAGATGTTGCAAATAGCTAGGAGAGAATAATAGAGCTCGCTAGGACATGGTGATGCCAGATGATAACTGCTCAAGATCATGGCCTGGCGGGAGAGGGAGTATACGGGTGGATTTATTTTTTAAATATTCCCACAACAGGAGAAAGGTGGAGATTATTGGATCTGGAAGAGCAATCAGAAAACATCTAGGTGTCCTGTGCAACATAAACTAAGCTTTGACTTAAGCTGTGCTGCAATTGATTATACACAGGCCTCACACTGACAAAGGCAACTAACTTAAGGGAGAGAGGGTTTAATTTGGTCCACAGTTCCAGGTAATAGCCTATCATTTCTGGGAAGATGAGGTGTTTGGAACTTGAAACAGCTGGTCACATCCACAGTCCAGAGCATTCCAGAAAATAAATACTTGCTTTTTCCACTCTTATACAAGCCAGGATTTCTGCCTAGGAAATGGTGCCACTCACTGTGGTTGGATTTCTCCCCAGCCACTTAATGTAATCAGGATAATCCTCCACAGACATGCCAACAGGCCAAGCTGATCTAGGCAATTCCTCACCAAGGTTCTCTTACTAGGTGATTCTAGATTTTGTCAAATTGATAATTAAAACTAACCATTGCACTTAGCAAACAAGCTTCAGGTTGAATGAAAAACACCAGCTCCATCTTGCCAATGATCTTGAGAGTTTATACAACATCAATGGGGATCATGTTGTTTCAGGCTCAAGCAGGTAGCTGATGGGGTTAGTTTTAAACAATGGCTGGGTTGTGAATGTCATCATATCTCAGCCTCAAGGTTGGCAAGTCATCTTGGACTCAAGAGTCCAAGGAAATGCTAATGATTGTCCTTTAGAAGCTGGTGGCTCTAGTTCCTGTCATGGGCAGTCTCTGTTCTACACTGTCCTGTTTGCTTGTTTTGTTAGAAACAAAGGCTGTCTGTAGCCCAGGCTGGCTTCCAACTCACTGCCTTCTTGTCTCAGCCTATAGGTACAGTCTACATTACCATGTCTCACCATGCCCTGTTGCAATACATGTTTTACAGCTGAAATTTAATTGTCATGCTTGTAGCTCAAGTTCAGAGTCACCATGACTTGGCAAAAACATCTGAAAGCCCTACCATCTCATTTCTCTACTATTTGATTTCAGGGTACCTTTTACTCTGCCAGCTCAGAAATGATGGAGACTTTTTGATACTTGGTTTGAGACTATTTTGATTGACTTGTTTTTTCAAGTATTCTTGACTACTCGAAAAGTATTCAAGACACTATAGAGACCTGAGAATTAAAGAAGGGGTACAAAGGAAGGCAGAGAATGGTGAAGAGTGTAGGAGGTGGCAATTAGGAGCAATCATGGAAGAGATTAGGGAGAGCCACACATTTCCACAAATGTACTGCACTTAGATGGTAACAAAGCAATGGCTCACCATCCATCCAGCTTGATATCATGAAGGACCATTTTATAATAGAAGTATAATAGAAATTGCCTCTTCATGATTGAATTCTGTTCCTTTGCCTTATCTACAGTAGCCTTTACTCAAGTGGCAGAGCAAAACTTGATGCTTTCAATTCCTCCATCTGGTTCTTGAGTTGTCTTTTTTTTTTTTTTTTTTTTTGTAATCCTTTTAACAAGTCCACACTTGTAAGGGTTTCCCAGGGTTATATGAACCACTCAGCAGATAAGACTCGAGGAGTCAGACCTGAGGAAGTAGTAGAAACTTATAGCCTGTACCTCATAGGGCAGTCCTGAAGGATGGAGCTCCTAGCCCATGATATCTGATTGTTTCTGCAGGTACATGGTGCAAGAAGTGACTTAGAATGTAACACATCTAAGATAATGTCTGCTAAATAACTTCTTGATTTGTTGGGAAAACTTCTCTCTTGTAACTGGTGTCTGAAGTGTGTGAGTGACAGAAATACCTTGAGGTATTTCATATCTTGAGTATAATATGACTCTTATAGACACATTATTTGCCCTAAATCTTGAATGTGAATACTGTATGCCTAAAATTTTCTTGCTATCAGAAAGTGCTAATATCTTCTTGCTAAACTGACAAAAGATTAAACAAAACCCAAATTAGATCTTGGATTAAGTCACACGAGGAGTCACACTATTACCAAACTTTTTATTGGAGAAAAGAATGTGGCAACGATCAGTAATATTCAAAGGAAATATTCAAGTTCAACATGGGTAGACTCAAGGATGTTCTCTATGAAGACCAGAAGTCTCACTAACCAATTGAGGAAATTCATTTTAAGCATCACTTGCTTATGTGGCTCACTGGGCAGATTATACTCCTTGTGGGGAGGTGAAGGTAGATTGGATCAGCATTATTCATCCTGCAAAAGAAAGCAAGGATGAACTATGGGAAAAGGATTTCCTCTCCTTTGGGAAAACTGAGATGTGAAGTGCAAGAGAGAAGTTTTTCTGGTGTAGATTGGTCAAGGTTCATTGATATATGGATGGTGTTCATAACAAAGATGAGGCCTACTGGTTTATTTTAGATCTCTGGTCACAATTTCTAGTATGACTTGGAATTCTTGTAACTGGTGTATCAGAAGCAACTTCATTTTTATGTAGTCACATGAAGTTCTAAGTTCAGTTCCTTGTGATGTTTGTGTTTTCTCTCTTCTTCCACTTAGGGCCTTCTGCAGGCTAGAATGTGTACTCCAGGGAGGGAATACATAATTAGGATATTTTAAATCATGTCACTGTCTTTGCGTTTTGTTAGCATTTACATTTTTCTTTTTTAAATCCTTTTGTTCTACAACTTTGCTATAATGTGTCATGGTTGATCTTATTTTTATATATCATTCTGTTGGAAAAAAGCAAAAGAAATTATTCTTAGTACTACCATTTCATTTTCAGATTCCATTTAATGATAGGGAGAAATTAAATGCAAGGTTCCAGTACTTAGTGGAGCTGGGGACTTCCCTACAACTGCACAGCTTCTATTGTAAACAGTTGTCTGAGTCCACCCATCTCAGGGGCAACTTGTAAGGAGACAGTTATCTGAGTCCAGCCATCTCAGGGCCAACTTTTCCATCTTGCTGGCAGGATCAAACAAGTTCATGTTTCCAGGCCTAGGAACAAACACCTATCCCACTCATCTGAATGTTTTCTTAATTGTCTGCTAACTGGTAAAAAATATGGAAATTGTTATCTAAACCAAGGTGCATAAGCTATAAAAATATTTAACGAAATTGCCTGTTATTCCTTAATTAACTACCTGCAGCCAACTCAATCCCTTGTCCCCCCATCTGAGCTCTGGACCTAAAGTCGAGGAGAATGAATTAAAAACCTTGAAGCCAGGTGCCCTGGATACAGCTCAGTCTCTAATAGGTACTCCCTTGCCTTACCCATAATGTCCAAATACAATTGGATGACATTGAAGCTTCCCAGCTCCCCCCAACCCCCTCAAACTTCCCTTTGCTTTGTGTTCCCTTCCTTTAAAAATGTTATACAATTTCCCTTTGGGGACACAGCCCAGATTCCAAACTGGCCACCTCTCTGAACATTCAGAAAATATAGCTTTCATTTTAAACTTCCATGTCTGAAGTAACTTTTCTCAGCTTCCACCCCAAACCCAACACTTCTCTCTACATAATATATGCTTTATAATCTAAAAGCTCTTTGTCACTATTTCCTTCTGGAGACCCTAATACATTTATTATATCACCTCCCCATGAATTTAATCTTCATTTCTCCTAATTTCTCATTCATTTTTAAAAAGATTTATTTTATTTTAATTACGTTATATGTAAATCTTTCTGGGTGTACGTGAACATGAGTATGAGTACCCATGGAGGCCAGAAGAGAGCGTTGGATGCTCTGGGAACTGAAGTTGCAGATGATTACAAGCTGCCTGGGTAGGTCCTGAGGACTGAACTGAAGTCCTCTGTAAGGTCGTCTACCCCCTTAACCCTGAGCCGTCTCTTCAGCCCTCATCTTCACCACCTATAGCTGTAGTTTTTACTTACAGGATGTTAAGTTGTTTACTTTTTCTTATCTGTTGGTTATTAATTTAATTTGGCTTTGTATAATTTACAAAATTCACCAATTATGGCCTTGATTTTGTCTTTGCTGGAGCGCAGGGTGCCATATTAAGTGAATCTGTGCATATCAGGATTGTGTTCATTAGTCATAGGACTGTACAAAATGAGGACATGTTCTGCCATGCATTGCAGTACCATGCAAGGAGAATGGCTTGTATATGTAGTTCATCAATTTTTTTTTTACCTCATATAGCTATATTTTTTTTATTTACAGGATGTTAAGTTGTTTATCTGTTGGTTCTTAATTTAATATGGCTTTTCTATCTTTCTAATATTTTTTAAAGTATGCTATTGCTTTATTTCTTTCTTGGGGTTCTTAAATATACTCTCTTTAAAATAATTTTCAAGAGCAATTTACAACTGTATTTTAAAAGCATTTAATTAATTTTCTGTAATTGACTTTGTTACCTAGATCTTGCTATTCATCATGCCCTAAATTTTTTTCTTTACAGCCCAGGCTGGCTTTAGATTTACTCCTGAGTGCAGGGATTTCATATGTGAGCCATGAAACCCATCCTTGTTCTGAAGTTTTCTTTGCATATTCATCTGGAGTGGAAGTTTCTTTTCTCCTTTTCTAATGCTGATTCTATCCTGGTGAGCATATTTTGAATGGCCTCCAGTACTCTCTGGACTTACAACCTGTTGGGTGTGCAACTAGAGGTTCAGGATTCCTGTCCTGCTGAAGACAATGGATCTAGTCATTCAGCCAGCTGGAAGTTTTTCAGCTTTTGTCCACCAGGCATTTTCTGCCCCCACATGCACACGGTTTACAATGCCACCTTTTACTGTGACCAAGCTCTGCCCTATAGCTTCTCTTTTCCAGTGTAAGACTGGATATGATTCTTGGCTGTGTGTGGGGGTACTTTCACTTTTATTAGCCTAAGCATTATCAAGTTGCTCTAGCTTTGACGAAGAATTCCTCTGCAGCGTTGAGTCCTTTCAAAAGGATCTTGCCAACACCCTATGTTGGTAGATGACTGCTGCTAAATGATGGCTGTTTGTTTTCTGTTTTTGAGACAGGGTCTGCCTTTGTAACCTGGGCTAGCCTGAAACTTACTGTGACCCTCTCACTTCCTTCTCTAATGCTGGGGTTGTTGGTACCTATCATATACCTGACTCTGCTAAATGGTATTTGATCACTCAATTATGTTAACACAGAGAGCAAGGCAAATACAACAAGAACAATTTACATTTATTTAAGAAAGAAGAACACAGGAACCTGACACAGTAGCCACCACTCCAGAGCTTATGTATCTTGGAAGACACAAAAAGAGTCCTCTCTCTTATCAGAAATGTCATCTCTTTGGTTGATTACTTTGGTTACTTCTGCCGTCTTTTCTAGAGGGTACCCCTTAGCCATTGAAAAATGTGGCATATCTAAAAGGGCTTTGGAGAGACAGATATGGTGAGAGCTTTATCCATTGTAAATCCATTCTATATTTCATGGTTTTAGAATTTGGGTGTCCTTAATGGCACATCACTAAGCCTGGGAAAAGATCAAAATTCAAACATGGTTCCAACTAAATGCATATGTTATGCACCATCACACAGTTAACAATCATAAATTGAAACATTATAATTTAGGGACCATCTGAAATCATGAGCTCTTACTATTTACCAAGCATGAGTTTCTCTGGAAATATATTCTCTTTAAAATGTTTCAACCTGTTTCTCCTTAACTTCAAGGTCAAGTAACCAATGTTTAAAACGCTATCAACTCTACAATCCAGTTTGAAATGTTAATTCCCAGATGGATTTTGGTTCTGTCTCATGTGTTGGAGGTTGGCACTAATGCTTTGAATCTGTGTGTCCAGAAGCTAAAGGTCCTTGTGCTCAACTGTTTTTTGATCTATCGATAAGGATGCCAGTAGCCAATGGTTGAGTATGGGGTGAGACACTTAGAGTTATGCAGGTAAGAAATGGGAGAAGGGCCGGGCAGTGGTGGCTCATGCCTTTAATCCCAGCACTTGGGAGGCAGAGACAGGCGAATTTCTGAGTTCCAGGACAGCTAGGGCCACAATACAGTATATAAAGCCAACCAGCCATGTGAGATTTCAGAAAAGTTGTCATTGGCCACTTCCCCAATTAGGCCTTGGGTAGCAAGGGAAGTTTTAGGAATACTCTGACTTTGAGTTAGCCAAGGAATTTTAAAAATTCACTGACATGGGTGAGTGTGTGTGTGTGTGTGTGTGTGTGTTTCATTTGTTGACCCAAGATAGCTCCTGGGTAGGTGCACATGTGTGACCCACTGGGAGCACAAAATAGTGTAGTGAAAACTCACCATTACAAATTCTGGTATGTGTCAAATGAGTTAAAGGACTTCCTAAGTCACAACAATATCTTCTTCAGTCTCCACAGTCACATGGGCCAATTTCTACTTCCTAGTGAAATTTTACAGAAGATTTGCTGACTCTAATGTCTTGCACAGTTTTATTAAGAACATTCCTGCTGACTTTCAAGTAAGCATAATGTATTCTGTCTTACTTTACATCAATTGATTCTACTTCTTGGGGTTACATATCTGTTGCGTAAACTGCCCAGCTTTGGGGAAGTTCTGTATTTTATGTAGTTCAGCTGATGAAAAAAATTCAACTCAAACTTATCTATGCAAAGAAGAGCAGGTATTGACTAATACAAATTGTATATCAATGAGGTAATACCCAGTTATACCTGACTAGGCACAGGTCTGAACACAGATCACTGGCAGGTCTCACATCTTGGTTTCATCTGTATCCTTCCCAAGTGTTAATTTTATCCCTAGATTCCATATGGCATAAGATATTCGAGTTTGTTTCTTATGACTTTTCCTGTTCTAGTATCTCTGGTAACTTTCAAGTTCTGGAGAGTCCTTTTCATATCTGCTTCTTATTCCCATTTCTAAATATTTTATGGAATGCTGTAAAATATCGTGGAAAATTGTAATAATGGAAGATTTTTGGGGTTGAGGGTGTTCAACACAATGAAATGAAGGTAGCCTTCCAGAAAAAAAAAAAAAAGCCATTTCAGCAGATTCTCTGTGGAGAATTTCTTTGGCAACCTATCGGGCTAAACATTTAATTTAAAGATTCATGGATTACTATGGAATCATGGAATACCAGTCCACCAACAAAAGTTATTTATCATTGTGGGAAGATATTTATGATAAATGAAATGAAAAGAGTAAGTTATTATTAAAATATACATGTACATAATATTTATATATGATCTCGACTTATTTGAGGCCTCCGATATCTAGGGAAAATATAGGTATAAATAAAAATAAAAAGATACATAGCAAAATGCTACAAATAATAACACTCTATTTGACTTAAGGTGGTGGGATTTGGGACATTATTATTTGTTTTTCTCCATTTTCTAAGGCACACGAAGTAAGCCTATATAGGCTTTTAGGTGAGCAGTCTACTACTGAGCTAAAGGCCCAGAGCCCACATTTTAATAAAAATATTTTTAATTACATTATTTGTTTACATTTGTGGCACAGGGTGGGTGGTGCATGTGTCATGTTGTATGAATGGAGGTCAGAGGACAACTTGTGGGAATTGATTTCTTCCTTCTGGGTCCCAGGGACGGAACTCAGTTTGTCAAGCTAAGCCAGTAAAGGTGTTCTTACTTTACCTGCTAAGCCTTGAGATAGACTACTGTTTTGTTTTTGTTTTTTAAAGATTTATTTTATTTTATGTGTATGAGTACATTGTAGCTGTACAGATGGCCGTGAGCCATCATGTGTGTGGCTGCTGGGAATTGAACTCCAGCCCCTCTGCTCCGGCATAATTCACTGTAGCTGTCTTCAGACACACCAGAAGAGGGCATAAGATCTCATTATGAGTGGTTGTGAGCCACCATGTGGTTGCTGGGATCCAAACTCAGTCAGTGCTCTTATCCAGTGAGCCATCTCGCCAGCCTCTGTTTTTGTTTTTTGAAATGGGTTCTCACTATGTAGCCTTGGTTGTTCTGGAACTCACTATGTAGACAAGGCTGGCCTTAAACTCATTGAGATCTGCATGCATATGCCTCCTGAGTGCTGGGATTAAAGGTGTACATCACTATGCCTTCAAGTGCAAACTTAAGGGGTTTTTTTGTTTGTTTGTTTGGTTGGTTTTTTGAAACAGAGTTCTCTATGTAGCCCTGGCTATCTTCTGTAGACCAGGCTGGCCTCGAACTCAAAAATCCTCCTGCCTCTGCTTCCCAAGTGCTGGGATTAAAGGCGTGTGCCACTGCACTCTAAAGAATGCTTAAATTGGGCCAGGCAGTGGTGGTGCATGCCTTTAATCCCAGCACTTGGGAGGCAGAGGCAGGAGGATTTCTGAGTTCGAGGCCAGCCTGGTCTACAGAGGGAGTTCCAGGACAGCCAGGGCTACACAGAGAGACCCTGTCTTGAAAAAAACAAAACAAAACAAAACGAAAAAAAAAAATAGAAAGTCAGTTGTGTTGGATGGTGTTTTGCTAAGACAAACAGGTGAGGAAACATTTAGCTGAAGTGGACTCAGGTAAAAGGCTGACAGGTGAAGGAACGTTTAGCTGAAGCAAATACAGAAGAAAGAATGTTCTGCTAAAGCAAGTATGTAAAAGGACACATGATAAAGGATTCTTTGCTAATAACATGCAAGTATTGATCTGCCTTACATTGTGTAGTTGGGCTCCACTTTTTGCGACTCCATAGAGAGAAGCACAGCAAAAAACTTCTGGTGGTGTGCTGCAGTTTTTTGCCACTTCTGAGGACTCGGGCTGATTGGCAGAGTGATGTCAGTGGAGACAGAAGCACCTGCTGAGGCAAGACTCATGGAGGACATGTGATGTTTAGAGGGTATAAATAAGACTGATGGACAGTGATGGAGGCGAGCTTGGCTTGCTTATAGAGCTAGCTATGCTAGGCTTGCTGGTCTCTCATCTTGGCTGATCTTCGCTGAAAGAGGCACAGCTGAGAACTTTTCCTGGTATTCCAGACCTGGTCCCTCCTGCTGACCTGTGTGGAGGCTGAGGCCTGGCTGTTCTTGCTAGGTCATGCCACCGCTGCTGCTGCTGACCCAACTCTACGGAATTGGATTGCTGATATTTCCATGAGGTGTTTGTGAGTGAATGGAACTGCCGCTGCTGACCTGTGAACTGAACTGCCAATTTCCTGACAACACAAATGGGAGTTGCTCCAAAGAACCATTTCTAAACAGGTCCATTTCCCCCATATTCTTTCTTTTCCACTACCTCTGGTGTGTGTTGTTTAAGAACCTTCATTAAAAATAAGTTTTGAAAAAAATTAGTTATAATGCCTGGCTCCATTTTGATTCTTAAAAGAAATCTTTTTAGTGAGGTTAAGACATTTCTACTCTAAAGGTTTCTCCCTGTCTCTTTAAAAAATTATTTGACAGCCGGGCATGGTGGTGCACTCCTTTAATCCCAGCACTTGGGAGGCAGAGGCAGGCAGATTTCTGAGTTCGAGGCCAGCCTGGTCTACAGAGTGAGTCTAGGACAGCCAGGACTATACAGAGAAACTTGTCTTGAAAAAAACCAAAAAAAAAAAAAATTATTTGAGACTCTCTCTCGTTTTCACCTGCTTGCCTTGTGGGACTGAGCAAGTGCTAGATCCTCGGACTTCCATTCACAGCTGCTGCTGACCATTGTTGGGGAGTTGGACTACACACTAAATTTCTCAGCTTCCGGTCTGTTTGGGCCAGTGCCCTGAGCAGACCTTGGGCTCAAATTCTGCAGCTAGTCTCACAACACCCAGAGGAAGCTCCACTCCCAGGCACTCTAACATACCCAGGATCCTAAGGATCAGAGGTGAAGAGGACACATCTGTCACAACACTGGGAATAACTGGGAACAGCAGGGCTCAGGCACACAGGAATACCACTAGATGAGTGGCACTGGTTCCTTCTGGTCTGTCTAGGCTGGTGCCCTGAGCAGACCTTGGGCACAAACTATGCAGTGAGTCCCATAATAAGGAAGTTATACTCCCAGGCACTTTAGTTAGTCCAGGATCACAGGATCCCAGAATCATAGGATCATAGAGACAGCTTGACTCTGAGGAGTTCTGACATAACCAGGATCACAGGAAGGACAGTCCCGAGTCTGATTTAGCCAGGACAGGTAGTACTAGAGATAATCAGATGGCCGGAGGCAAGCATAAGAACATAAGCAATAGAAACCAAGGTTACTTGGCATCATCAGAACCCAATTCTTCCACCATAGCAAGTCCTGGACACACCGTCACACTGGAAAAGCAAGATTCGGATCCAAAATTACTTTTCATGATGATGATAGAGGACATTAAGAAGGACATAAATAACTTCCTTAAAGAAATACAGGTGAATACAGGTAAACAGCTAGAAGCCTTTAAAGAGGAAACACAAAAATCCCTTAAAGAACTACAGGAAAATACAATCAAACAGGTGAAGGAAATGAGCAAAACCATCCAGAATCTAAAAATGGAAATAGAAAGAATAAAGAAATCACAAAGGGAGACAACCATGGGGATAGAAAACCTAGGAAAGAGATCAGGAGTCATAGATGCAAGCATCACCAACAGAATACAAGAGATAGAAGAAAGAATCTCAGGGGCAGAAGACACCATAGAAAACATTGACACAACAGTCAAAGAAAATGCAAAATGCAAAAAGACCCTAACCCAAAACATCCAGGAAATCTAGGACACAATGAGAAGACCAAACCTAAGGATAATAGGTATAGAAGAGAGTGAAGACTCCCAGCTTAAAGGGCCAGTAAATATATTCAACAAAATTATAGAAGAAAACTTTCTTAACCTAAAGAAAGTGACGCCCGTGAACATACAAGAAACCTACAGAACTCCAAATAGACTGGACCAGAAAAGAAATTCCTCCCATCACATAATAATCAAAACACCAAATGCACTAAACAAAGAAAGAATTTTAAAAGCAGTAAGGGAAAAAGGTCAAGTAACATATAAAGGCAGGCCTATCAGAATTACACCAGACTTCTCACCAGAGACTATGAAAGCTAGAAGATCATGGTCAGATGTCATACAGACCCTAAGAGAACACAAATGCCAGACCAGGCTACTATACCCAGCAAAACTCTCAATTACCATAGATGGAGAAAACAAGATATTCCATGACAAAACAAAATTTACATAATATCTTTCCACAAATCCAGCCCTACAAAGGATAATAGATAGAAAACATCAACATAAGGCGCAAAACTACACCCTAGAAGAAGCAAGAAAGTAACCTTTCAACAAACCCACATAAACATAATTCCACCTCTAACAACAAAAAATAACAGGAAGGAACAATTACTTTTTCTTAATATCTCTTAATATGAAAATTAATATTACCAACTTATCCTAATCAATTCAAATTCAAAAGTATGAGGAATTGAAAATTTGTTGGCTATCATCTGGTGGTCTCTCTAATTTGGTAATTGGAGAAATAGGTCCAATATTACACAATCCATATACACTTTCTGCTTGTTTGTACATGACAGTGTCTTGCTGTGTACCACATAACGGTCCTGAAACCATGCTTCTCCTATCTCAGCTTCTTTATTAGTAGGATTGTTTATTTCATGTCTTTACACTATACTATGGTTTTCAGAACAGCTTATATATTTCAAAATTTTTTATACAGCCAATAGAAACATAAACAATTAACTTGGGATGTGGCTTATAAGAGAACAACAAAGTGTGAGACTGAATGCTTTGCTTGATGTTTGTAACTATTGTATCAATTTTGAAGAGAACTTTATAAGTTACTCTTTCTCTGAGATGAATGCTTTTCAAAATCATTACAGCCAATGAACCAGATTCTTGCCTGCATCTAATGTCTGTGCCACCCTCCAAGCAGAGCCATTGTTCACTGAAACAGTTGGTGAATGATTTCATGGATAGACCATCTTGATACACACACCATTTCTTTAATGAATGTAACCTGTTCCCTGTGGGCTAAGAATGAAGACAATCACTCCAGTCAAATAGCTTTGACCACAGCAGGAAAGGCACAGCAGAACTGTCAACTCTTCGTTTAGCTACTAGGGAGGTAAAATCCTTTGGTCATATGAGGGGCATTGAAGTACAGTCTTATTACAATGAACTCCAATGTGTAAAAATTGTTCTTATTTTGGGCTTGCACCACAGTAAGAGCCAAGATTTTAAACTCTACTAAAAACAAAACAAACAACAAACAAACAAAAAGACTTTATCTATTTATGTTCATTTAAAAAAACTAGTAGTGATGTATTATTTTAAAATATACCGCTAATATATTTGGAGTTACTTAAAATTTATATTGAGAGAAATGTATGTATTTTCAGTATTGCTGCAAACATCCACATAAGTCTTTAATTGATTGTTTTATATCAAACAACTTTTATACTACTCATTTTTATTGTTACAATATTTTATAAATTGTAAAGAATGTGACAAAGTTAAAAAAAGATATTGCAGGTATTGAAGGGGGGGTCTCTGGGAGGAGTTGGGGTACAAAAGGGAAAGAAGAATGTGATGTAATTCTTTTTTTTTTTTTTTTGGCTGTCCTGGAACTCACTCTGTAGACCAGGCTGGCCTTGAACTCAGAAATCTGCCTGCCTCTGCCTCCCAAGTGCTGGGACTAAAGGCATGCGCCACCACTGCCCAGCTACTTAGAATGTTTTTAAATGTTAACAAATTCAGAAAAACTGAAATTATGTATCTTTTTCATCATAATGCAATAAAACTTAAATCAATTAAAAAAATAAAAAATTATTTGAAAATATCCCCCCCCCCTTTATCAGTCAGCATAATGCATCAGAAGATTTTTAAGGGAAAAAAAACCTGAGAACTGTGCATGTTATACTGATACATTTTTGTTGGGAAATTTACAGTAAGCTTTACACACTAGGTAGACTACGAAGAGTGGGGCTTAGTGGCATGGTCAGACTTAGCTTGAAGACTGAATATCTGTGGGAAAAAGTAAGCAGACTTAGGCAAGGCACTTTGGCCTTGTAAGGATGCAAACTTCTGCACAGCGAGATGGAAGTGTTTTCCCCCAGCAGAATACTGAATGCAAACAAATTTGCTGTAGCACTACTTATTAGAATAGAAGGGTGCTTTGCTCCTCTACCTTTTACAAAAACAAGGTCTTTCTATGTAAACTTAAACTCAATATCCCCCTGCCTCTATCCCCTGAATGCTAGATCACAGGTATGAACCAGCAGTCCATGTGCCATGCCCATCTTGAATTCTAAGACAGAAGTCAGTGACAGGTTTTGCAGCTATGGTGCTAGAATGATCAAATATCCAGCCGGGTGGAGGTTGTGCAGGCCTTTAATCCCAGCTCTTGGGAGGCAGAGACACAGGCAGGTGGATTTCTGAGTTGGAGGCCAGCCTGGTCTACAGAGTGAGTTCCAGGGAAGCCAGGGCTACACAAAGGAACTTTGTCTCGAAAAAAAAATCAAAAAAAAAAAAAAAAAAAAAAAAAAAAAAACAAAAAAAAAACAAACCAAAACAAAACAACCCCTGCTCCCAGCACTGTGGCTAGGAAGGGAGGCATCCACAGGGCTGTATGTTAGTCAAAACAGGTATCACGGGTCACTGACTGGGAAACAAGTTTCAGTTAGATTTGAGGTTTTGGCAAACGGGCCAGCCACTCCAAATCATGGTTCCAACCAGCTGAAACTCTTTAGATGCGGTTATGATGGCATGCCATATGGTCTTTAGTTGTGCTATTTCCTAGACAACTGTTACTCTAAGAGAGTGTTGTCCCCTTATGACTATTCACAGACAAAATCCCTTTCCTAGTAGAGCAGGGTGAGCTCTGCCCCTGGAGAGCTGCTGCATCTCCTGAAGCCATCTCAAGCCCTGTGTTTTCTACTATTCCCTGGACTCTGCTCTGATACATCACGGCCTTCCTAGTACCCGACTCCCAGAGTTTACCTTAGACTAAAGCTGAGATCTAGTCTCTATCAACATTTCAGTTGTCTCTAAACTCCACATGTAAGCTATAGCTCAGTCTGCCTTGCTCTGTGCTCACAAACTTCTAGTGCTCTGGAGGAAAGGAGGGTGTGCTCAAAGTTTGGCTGCACCAGTGCTGTTGCTGTCTGTCATTTCTCCTATGTATAGCCATTCATGGGTGCAAGGGGCAGCTAAAATGGCTGGGAGTAGAGGGTTTGGGCCATCTGGCAGAGGGTAGAGTGGGCTCTCCAATATGTTTGTACTCTTAATGTTCCTTCCTCTTCTTCTTCTTCCTCTTTTTTTCCCTGTTTCTATATTTTAAAATATGCATCTTAAATAACTTGGCTTGGTTCTACAACTTGTGGGCTGACAGACTATCATTTTTTATGGTATATGTAATTTCTGATGGTTACATATAATATATTTTTTAATATTTAGGTCATGAGAAGGTCTTGCTGGTATGTTGGAGAGAGGCAGAGAAAAAAAAACCCCACAAAGAATAGAATAGAAGGAGAACATGTGTTTTTGCTGGTAACCAAGCACACACTTCCCCTTTGCTTGTCTGCCCAATGCAAGGCTTTGGACCGTGTGTCTTGCTGAAGTCCCAGATCCTATACCCGAAGATCCACACTGCTGAGTCATGCTCCCAACCTTGATGATCTCCAAGGGATCCAGTGTGGCAATGGGAGTTGTAGTGGATGGTATTTTGGGCACTGTCTTAGTTAGGGTTTCTATTACTCTGATGAAACACCAGGTCTAAAAAGCAAGTTAGGAAGGAAAGGGGTTTCTTCAGCTTATACTTCCACATTGCTGTTCATCACCAAAGGAGGTCAGGATGAGAACTCAAATAGGGCAGGAACTTGGAGGCTGGAGCTGGTGCAGAGGCCATGGAGGGGTGCTGTTTACTGGCTTGTTCCTCATGCCTTGCTCAGCCTGCTTTCCTATAGAACCCAGTACAACCAGCCCAGGGATGGCACCACCCACAATGGGCTGGGTCCCTGGCCCACTGATCACTAATTGAGAAAATGCCTTACAGCTGGATCTCATAAAGGCATATTTTCAACTGCGGCTCCTTTTTTCTCTGATGACTCGAGCTTGTGTTAAGTTACACAAACCCAACCAGTATAGGCACCTTCCATTTGTTGTGGGCAGCAGTGACCTTAGTCGGTTTTTGAACGTCATGATACTTTATCCATGATTATCCGTGATACTATACTCCATGACTGACTATTACTACAGACACTCAGATATTACTACAGACACTCAGGTGCACGTGTTTGAGAAGTATATGTTGGTACAAGTACCTTTCCTATACATCAGCAACTCCATGAGTGAAGACTTGGATTCTCAGGGTTTCACAGACCAACAAACAGAGCAATCTCTAAGTCTAACAGTGTGAGCCTGAGTGAGGTAGGGGCATGTTCTAAAGACCACCAAAGGTGGATAAAATCAGGCCTGTAAGGACGACAGTAGCTGATATTTACTAAGCACATGACTGATATACAGCAAGCCAGAAGCATATGTTTATGGTCAAGTGATTCCCTTCCTCAGGACAATGATATGGGATAAGTTTAGAGTGCTCACTGTCAGGGAGCTTTGGAGCTTTATAAGTACTAACATGTGAATTCTCACAATACGTAGACAGTGTAAGGGAATCTTATGGCCGTTTCTCAGGATAGCTCACCTATTTGTGTTTATACCTCCCTGCTTTTTAAAGTTCTCTTCTTATCTCTCAACTTGTCTCTGTGAAAACGTTTCAGGTGCAAGTTCAGACATGATGTGAGTGAAGCTGGAGTTCCACTTCCTTCACTTTCTCTCTTCATCTAGAAATCCTAAACTACATACGGTGTTCTTTGGACCCCATTCTGCTTTTCAGTGCGTTGCCAAATACTTTATCGTTAAGGTATTGTCTGAGAAAATGCTGGGGAATGAATGCCTCAAGGAATATATTTACATTTTAGGGGGTGCATTTTACTTTGATATGATACTAAAATTGCAAAAACAGCAAACCAAAGCAGTACAAGCACCTAAATGCCTGTTCACCTTTGATCTAGATTTTTGGATAAATGTTTGCTTGCTATCTTTGTATGTGTCCAGTCATACACGTACATATTATCTTTGACCCATTTTAGTCTGTAGACATCATGTTTTTTTTTTTTTAACCACCATAATTGACCTTTGTTTTCATGAGGCAACTGCTTTTGACATTTGGCACAATTAGGAGACGATTGCTTCATGTCACAAAGTCTCAGAGTTGAATTTGTTTATGTCAGTTGTTCTGGATCAGGAGCTTTGGAGAAGTGGGTGAGCAGATCCTCATACCTGGTAGAAGTGAAGTCTTTTCATGAACAGATTTTCTCAGGGAAAAGTCATTATACCACCTTAGAAGTCCAAGTCACCACCTGGTCTTTGCTGTAGGAAAGGAAGGCTGGCTGAAGATCTTTTTCTTTCCTCCCTGTTGCTCTGCACCTCCAGCTGCCTTTTCTGGCTCCTCTTATGTCTCCCTCTCATGTGTGGTGTGGGTTCCGTAACCTTATTGGCCCTCACAAATAAATCCACTGCCACCTTTCATGCTTTCTTTCAATGCCATTATCCTGTGATCTTCCTCAATTGTGACTACAAAACATGGTTTCCTATAGAGCCAGGTCCTAGGTAGGCAGGGGGTGGCACAATGTGTTAGGAATACATAGGTCCTAGGTGGGCAAGATGTGGCACAATGCGTTAGGAATACTCTAAGCATCTAGGAAGCTCCCCTTAGGGCTGCCTGACAACTTTGTTGCAGGCAAAGCAATGTAAGAGTTGTGATTTTATCTCCAGGGCCTCAGCCTTGTCTAAATTCTGACCTCATCACTAATTGTCTATGTAACTTTGGGAGATCATGAGACGCATAATTAAATAGGTTAATACTGGAAAACCCCTGGAGCCTGGTCATAGTAGGAGCAATATAAATTTTTGTTACAAAATGCTCTGGTATGGGAAAGTTTGGGTTGGCACATAGGTAGTTCATTACAATGCGACTTTGTAGCTGTGCGTGCCATAGCCAGAGGCAGTCTCTTGACTAAAGTATTCCCTATAGTGATAAATACAATGTAATATCCTAACATAAAACTGGCTAGATTTTCTAAAGGGTAGAAATAGCCTATAAAAGACCCACATGGGATAAAGAGCAATGGAAATTCTTGTAAACTGAGAATACTCAACTGATTCTCTTAAGTATTTTCCCTATTAGTGCTCTTAATAGTTCCAGTAGCTCAATATGGCTGATGTTGCCAGCTGACTCCCAATATCTTATTACAATAAAATGTTTCAGTTTTGCTAAACATGTGATGAGCCAGTGAGTACATGTCCCAGTTTCCTGCATTCTGGCCAGTGGGAAGGGATGGAAGCAGAAAGGAAGTGTGCCGTTACCAGGTTGGGCTCTGCAAACGACTGGGCCTTTGTGCCTTTGACCATGTTCTGGGTGGTTGGCATGCAAACATAAGCATAGACTTTGACTGAACCTTGGACTAAGAGATGGACCGCTTGAGTTAAGGATGGCAGAATTGCCTAACCAATCTGGAACCTTCTGGGTCTGAGACATTTTGTGTGAGGGAAATAAACACTGACGATATGTTTAAGCAATTTTATTTTGTTGTTCTTTTTTATATAAGTTATAACTAATATACAATGTGTTTTGAGCTCCACTTAAATGGAAATTTAAACTAAGTACCTTGGCTGAGACAATATAGCTCAGTTAGTAAAGTGCTTGCCTTGGAAGCATGAGGATCTGAGTTCAATACCCAGTGTATTGGCTAGTTTTGTGTGTCAACTTGACACAGGCTGCAGTTATCACAGAGAAGGGAGTTTCAGTTGGGGAAGTGCCTCCATGAGATCCAGCTGTGGGGCATTTTCTCAATTAGTGACCAAAGGGGTAGGGCCCCTTGTGGGTGGTGCCATCTCTTGGCTGGAAGTCTTGAGTTCTATAAGAGAGCAGGCTGAGCAAGTCAAGAAAAGCAAGCCAGTAAGGAACATCCCTCTATGGCCTCTGCATCAGCTCCTGCTTCCTGACCTGCTTGAGTTCCAGTCCTGACTTCCTCTGGTGATCAACAGCCATGTGGAAGTGTAAGCTGAATAAACCCTTTCCTCCCCAACTTGCTTCTTGGTCATGATGTTTGTGCAGGAATAGAAACCCTGACTAAGACACCCAGAATCATGCTTTTAATTTAATTAATTAATGTATTTAATGTATGTGAGTACACTATAGCTGTCTTCAGACACACCAGAAGAGGGTAACAGATCCTATTACAGATGGTTGTGAGCCACCATATGCTTGTTGGGAATTGAACTCAGGACCTCTGGAAGAGCAGTCAGTGCTCTTAACCACTCAGCCAATCTCTCTAGCCGCCCAGAACCATGTTTTATGAAGCTAAGTATGGAGGCACATGCTTGCAATCCCAGTGCTGGGGAGGCAGAGACAGATAGATGCCTGGGGCTTATTTAAAGAATTCCAGGCCAGTGAGAGATTTCATCTTGCAAAAGTAAGCTGGAGTGTTGGCTCAGTACACTAGGAGGCTTGCTCAAGCATAAGGACCTGAGTTCAAATCTCCAGCACTTATATAAAATGTAGGGCATGGCTGCTCTTCCCTGTAACATCAGCCTTGGGAGGCAGAGCCATGAGGATTCTGGGAGCTTGCTGGTCTACTTAAGGAAATGGTAAGCTTTGGAGTCTATGAAAGACCATGTCTTAAAAGAAATAAAGGGGAGAAAAGATAGGGTAAAATATCCACATGTACAAGCATGAGTACATGCACCCACACCCCAATACACATGCAACACACACACTCACACACATGTGCTCACACACATTGTACATAAAACAGAACAAAAAAGTTGCTTCTTGCCTGCAATGTACACCTATACACCTAGGATTAAATTACTTGTCTGAGTTTATGAATTTTGTAAATAGCCATGGTCAAGTCCCACACCAAGTGCTCTGACACTAATGTGGGACTTACCAGGTTCCTCACTACTTTGCTTCTCAAAGCCCTGCTGATCTGTATTTATAGAAATAGAGGACAGAGACACCTGTTCTCCCACAGACTAGCTATGACCAAGGACTTCACACAGGACCTTTGTTTTTATAACCAACTATTTAATGTTTTCATAGATACCTCCCTCATGTTGAATACTCCAGCCAACACCGGGGTTTGAATTCAGCATATGTGGCTTGCATATGCAAGCAAGTATTCCCACTGAGTTATATTCCATCCTCTCAGTCTGTACTCAGTGTGTGGATTTGCCAGTGATGTTTGGTCAGGTTTGTCTGGTTTCTGCACCTAGAGTTCAGCCCAGGGCCATGCACAGGTACACCACTTTACAGCACAAAAGGATCGTCAATCAAAATACCTCAGACACTGGGAAAAAAAAAAAACCCAACCAACAAAACAAACAAACAAAAAACAACTCTAAGTCAGGCACACCATCCCAGCCATTAAATGTGACTGTCTCACACAGTAGTTCAGGATGGCAGCTGACAGGAGGGACGGTGACTAAGCAGAAGGAGCCAGAGCCAAAGTTAAGCACAGAGGTCAGTGTCCTGGCAAATCCAACAAGGATGCACCTTGCCATGCAGGCCTTGCGTGACAGCAGTATTTGAGGCGAAACCTTCAAGGAAAGGCAGTCTCCTGCACCCGCATTGTCGCCTAGCACCCCCTAACTCAGAGGTAGCTCAGATATGTCCTCGTACTCTTGTGCTAGATGTCCACCAAAATATGACAGCTAGAGAAAAAATCAGACATTTCTCTCTGACCTTTTTCCAATGTTCCAACATCCTAGCCAAACCCTGGCCTGAAAGTTCCGTAAAGAATGTTACCCACCCAGACTAATTGCCTCTGGTATTGTTAGGGAAATAATGTAGGGGTAGTGCATTGAAGTTTATAGAATGGAGACTAATCCCAGGAACTAGCTTAACAAGGATCCCCTGAGGCTAACCTCCGCTAGCCCAGAAGATTAGCATAGTGGGCAGTTTTACCTAGGATGGGTGGGATCTTGAGCGGAGAGTGTGTGTGTGTGTGTGTGTGTGTGTGTGTGTGTGTGTGTGTGAGAGAGAGAGAGAGAGAGAGAGAGAGAGAGAGCC
>JADRCD010191783.1:7085-22699 GCA_019843815.1 Montemys delectorum | reverse complement strand
TCAGTCTTCTAATGCTACTTGATTAGGAAAAGGAAAATTACATTTTTTTTCTTTTTTGAGTATAAGGCCACTGGCAGTATTCCTATGCTCCAATGGATGGTGCTTTTTTTTCAAAAACAATAACTTTATTTTTTGAGATTACAATATAATTAAATCATTCTTTTCCCTTTCCTCCTTCCAAACCCTTCCATATACCTCTGCCTGACAGACTCGCTTACAGATTTGTGACTTCTTTCTCTTTAATTGTTGCTACTTTTTTTTAAGCTATACTTTTTAATCTTTTGATCTTTTGATTTTTATTCTAACCCCTCTGGGATCAATGTGGGCCTGAACTGCTGTGCTGTCAGAAATCCAGTTTTTAACTTTATGAATATTCAATTGAGTTCTATCACTTGTACCAAAAGACACCTTTAATGGAAGTCAGGATAACATATCTCTGTGAGACCATGTCCAATATTTATTCTGTCATATGGGTCAGTTGTTTAGGCCAATAACATGCTTAATAAATTAGTATGGGTTAAAGATGGGTTTTAACATCTTCAAATGGAAGTCTTTTTAGTTTATGTGGAGTTCACTGCATAGACTCTTGTTAATTTATATTTCCATAGAAATTGTGACATTAGCTCATTGAATTTCATAAATAAACCTTTTAGGATTTTCATAGAATCCAGCTCTGAATCTATGCAATCCTCAGTCTACTGTTGCTGACTAATGTTTTCTGCATAAATTGCTTCCTTTGCACAATTTCTGATGTTGTATTTTGTGTGTCATGTCCTTTATCCTTTGCAAATAAAATGACATTAAGGTTTTTATTTGTATATAATCTTTATTGAGGTATGAAAATGTTATTTACTGTGTGGGAAACTGGGAGGAGTGGCTGTGGTCAGGATGTACTATATGAGTGAAGAATAAAATGAAAGAAAAGAAAATTGTTATTTGTATATTTATCTTCTTGGGGATTACTAAAATCATTATAACTCAAGTATTTTTGTTTGGTTGGTTCATTTTTATCTTTTCACTTCCTTGTTTTGACTCAGAATCTTGTTATACAGTTGTGGCTGTCCAAAAACCAGCTCTGTAGACCAGGCTGGCCTTGCACTTGCAGTGATTCTTCTGCCTCTGCCTACAGGTATTGGGATTTGAGGTGTGAAACATTCACCCAGGAATTTCGTGTTTTCTCTGTCAATCAGATACATTCCATTTCCAATTGATAGCTGTATTCTTCACTTCTCAACATGTACTTCTGACTTGGTTCCTTGTCCTGTTTAAGGTCTCTATAACGTATGAAAATTTCTTCAATTCCCAATTTAAAATTCTTATCATGAAATAGAGCCTTAATTTTATCAAATGCATCTAAAGAAACATCATTTTTCTCATTAGTTTTTTGTTAACAAACTAAAGTTCATTAATATTTAAATGTTAAGTAACTCTTCTGGTTACAGAACACAGCCTGTATTGGCTGATATTAAAAATATATATTCTTTGTTTGCCCTTTGTTTTCTTGCTTTTTATGTTTTTTTATGTTTTTATGTATGCCGATTTTAATTGAGATTTTATTCATTTACTTTAACATAACCAAGAAATCTGACTCCTTTAATGGAACTATGCTTTTTTCTTTTATTAAATGTAGATTTTTGTATGCAATACATTCTGATTACTGTTTCATCTCCTCCTACTCCTTGCAGTTCCTCCCTACTATCCCTTCCAACCTAAGCCACCCCCTTTCTGTCTCCCTTTAGAAAACAAACAGGCATCTAAGGGATAATAATAATATAAAATGTAATAACATTAAACGAAACCAAACGCAGTAGAATAGGATAAAACTAGCATAAGGAGAAAAGCCCAAGAAAAGGCATAAGAAATATATGTAGACTCAGAAACCTATTTGTTAGCACACTCAGAAAACTCATAGGTAGGTAGGTAGGTAGATAGATAGATAGATAGATAGATAGATAGATAGATAGATAGATAGATAGATAGATAGATAGGTTATTTATACTTCTTTTGTGGTGCTATATAGAGTACCTTCTAGTACCCAAAACACTAGCCAGCAGGAAGGTTCTAGGTAGGCACTTGCTAGACTTCTCTGTGTTCAGTGAGTTGGGTAGGGTACCATTTTTATCAACAGGGCCTTTGCATCACTTTGTGGAGAGCAACCTGTAGCCTTTGCAACAGCCTGGCTTCTTTGGGAGCTCCCATTGGACCCCTTGGTTGACATCTCAATTAGATATAATCCACTACCAGTACTGAAACTTCATTTTGATATTGGGAGATGGCCAGTTGATCCTCTGTCTCCCTGAGATCACCCAACGCCCTTATCTGGAGTTTATATTTAGATCTCGTTCAAACATGTATGTAATTATGGAAACCTTGCCTGTATCAGGTCCTGAAATGTAGTCCTGCCTGGCCTGGAAAATACTATGGCAGCACCTGTCTGAGACTTAGTAGGGATTGAGCTGCAACAGTCTTTGGCAGCCTGGGACTCTCACCTACTCATGGTTTACCTACTTTTGATTTTTCAATGAGACCCAGGAGTATTTGGGAAGCCCATTCCTTTGGAGTGTTCTTGAATTTACGTTTTGTTTTGGAACATTGTAGAAAAAGTCTGACTTCTCTCAAAGGCCTATTGCTTAGTTTGAGGGATTACTACTCTGTGACATTCTTATCTTGAGGTTAGCCCAGCCATGTCCTCTTGAGACTTCTACCTATAGCTGATTATTGCTTGATCTCTTAAGAGTAGTCTATTTCTGGGAAGGCTTCTAAATAACTAGATTCCTGTATTCTCAGAACTGAAAAAATCTTTAAAATAAATCTGGCGTTGAACAATAGCTTTATTTTTTTTTTCTGAGTAGCCTGGCAACTCTTTATCAGGGATGGCAATGTCTCCAACAGTGTTCAGTTGTTCAAGTTGTTTTTGATGCTCCTATATCTTTTATGCTTTCATATGAATTTTAAAATATTTTTCAATTTTTATGAAGGATTAAAATAGAATTTTTGGTGAGAATTTTATTGAAATCTGTAGATTGCTTTAAAAAAAATCACAATATTAATCCTACCAAACCACAAGCATTGGGAATCTTTCTGTCTTCTGATTTCTTCTTTTCTTTCTTTGGTATATTAAAGTTTTCACTATACAAATATTTGGCATTCTTTGTTAGATTTATTCCAATATATTTTAATAAGACTATTTCGAGTGGGTTGGTTTTTTATAATTCTTTCTCCATGTTGTTGTAACTTTTATATATGAAAGCTAGTGATTTTTGTTATGTTTTTTATTGCTACTTTGCTGAATTGTTTATCTGTTAGAGGGTTGTCTTGGTGGAGTCTTTAAAGACTTTTATGTATAGCATCATGCCATCTTCAAATAAGGATATTTTGACTTTTTCCTTTTTTTTTTCTGTATCTTCGTCTGCTTCTCTTGTCTTCTTTCCCTAGCTAAGAGTTAAAGCACTATAATGAGCAGCAGTTTAGAGTGGGCATATATATTTTTTATTAAGAAATGCATTAACCTGATTTCACTTACCATTATGTTGGCTGGGCTTCTAGTACATTAATTTTCTTATGTTGATACCTTTTTCATCACGAAGGCATGTGGAATTTTGTCAAAGGCTTTTCCTACTTCTATTGAGGTGATATATTGTTTCTGTCCTTATGTCTATATGCTGTATATTACATTTATTAAATCAAAATTTTCTTTATCTTTGACATGAAATCTACTTGATTGTAATGGGTGCTGGTTTTCATGAATTGTCTTTGCAAGTATTTTACTGAGATATTTTGTTTCTATTTTCAGATAGTGAGATTAGCTGACAATTTTCTTTATTTGCTGGGCCTTTTACTTGTTTTGGTATTAGGGTAATACTAACATGATAAAAGAAATTTTCAATGTGTTTCTTTTCTCTTTTATTGAAAATTTAATGAATATTTAGTGCTAATTCTTCTGTGAAGGTCTGTTAGAATTCTGTACTAAATCCATCTGAACCTCACAGTTTTATACTTCAGAGATTTTTAATTACTCCTTCCATTTCATTGATTGTTATGGGTCTTGATTTAACTTTGGTAAGTCAAATTCATCTGGGCACTCATCTATCTCTTCTGGAATCCTGAGTTTAAAGTAATATTCTTTGATTCATTCACTTTTTTTAGTGTTCATTATAATGTCTCTCTTTTAATCTCTAAAGTTTTAATTCTTAACTTCTCTCTTGGTTGATTTGGCCTAATGTTCATTTGCCTTGTTAATCTTTACAAAGAACCAATTCTTCATTTCACTAATTATCTGCATTTCTTCTTTTATCTCTATTTCATCAATATCAGTCCTGATTTTGATTATCCCTTTCTCTCTACTATTTTGGTTTTCCTCCTGTTTATCCAAGACCTTTAAGCGCATCATTAACTTATAAATTTAAAATCTCTCCATTTTTTTTAATGTTGGAACTTCAGGCTTAAGAACACCTTTGTTATGCCCCATAGATTGTGGTATGTTGTGTTTTTATTTTCATTCATGTCTAGGAATCTTTAATTTTCTCTTTGCTTCCTTCTTTAGCCCTGGTTTCATTCAATAATGTTAGTTTCCATGCGATTATGAACTCAGAGCAGATTCTATTGATGCTGTTACCATGCTCTATTCCACTATGGTTAGATAAAATACAGAATATTTCAATTTTCCTATATTTGTTGAGACTTCCTTTCTGCCCAAATATATGATTGTTATTGACATACCATAAACTTAGATAAGCCTAAACATGCTAGAGAAGCAAACTAAATACCATGTAAAGCTGATAAACAGCAATCTTTTTAAAATAAACACAAACTTTTTAATTAAAAAAAAATGAACCAATGGGAAATTTGAAACAGATACATAACATAAAATATGAATAGCATACCTACATGTAGGTGATCAGTATCACTGACCTTCAAGTGTTATTAAATTGAATAATTACACTGAATAATTAACCACATAATATGAACACACATTTATGTTTAAATGGGTTTAAATGTTGTATCTGGAATATAGTCCATAGTTCTTAGATATACTCCACTTTAGATAATGTCTCAAGTTGTTATTATAGGTTTTGGAATAATATGTGGATACATAGAAATATCAGAAAGACTTCAACATTAGTGTAAACTAGGATATTGTGTTGAGTTGAATATATAACCTGTAGAAAGAAATTCATAATCCATTAACAATATTCATATTAGTCACTGACTACTGTGAAGCAGATTTCAATCTTGAGTTCCTTATTTTGTCCTTGTGACGTTAGAAACAAATGAGCATACTATGTTTGCAGAATGAATGTGTGTGCAGCCAATATGCCCTGATTTGTCATCTATGAGATTGTGTAAGTTTTCAAATAAGTCAAGATCTAATAGTCCACCTTTATAAAAAAGATCCAAACTAAAACGTCTGTATACATGCACAAAGTATCATTGAGAATATTGCTTTTATTCTTCTTTACATCAGTAGAAATTTACCATCCAAAGACACCTACCAGTAATGAAAAGAGATTACTAAAATGTGGTTGATCCATGTCCTGGAAGAAAATGGATTGATCTACCAGATGAAATAGATCCATTTATAAAAACATTTGATAATTTTCAAAATGAATTGAAAAATGACAAAACGGCATTTATGGAAATAATAAAATGTTTAACTGATTACAATTTAAAACTAAAACATTTCTGTATATTTTTAATAGTGCCTAGGTACATACACAGTAGACAAATATCTATGCTTTGTTCTTACAACAATAATGTTGACATTTTAATATCAAATACATACTTAGTCATTTGTACAATTCAAAATTTAGAATGGAAAAAAGTATTTAAAGAAATTAAAGTAGTGTATAACTATTTATATCACCTAATTTTTATAGATTTTATGATCCTCTTTTCTAGTGTTCTGAAATGTATGAAAAACAGAAATTCTCAGAAGACAAAAGTATACTTACCAAGCATTGTTACACTTGGTAAATAGAGAAGAAAGATTTAAAAGCTAAGGAGCAATCTCAATTCTGTAATATTGACTATTGACTCCTGGGATGAGCAGATTTTAGTTATCAAAACCACACACATGCAAATATACATTGGTGAGCATGGTAGAACTATGTGTATAATAGTCCTACTCAAAAAGAGGAATGGCTTGAGAAAAAAAATTAACAGGCAGGAAAGAGTATATAAATATATATTATTAAGTATTATTGCATATAATACATCTTTATAGACTATCAAAAACACAAACATAGAAAAAATGTATCACCCTTCATGTGTAAAAAAATCACAGGTATAACCCAACACAGCACTGCTGTACCTTACTGGAAAAGGAGGACATGTTAGTTTAATCTTGGCGCTGCAACAGTACAACTCTTGTTTTCATAAATACAGATTATATGATATTATTTAATTTAATATTAATATTTTAGTATAAATTTAATACTGAAGACTAAATTCTTGCTCCTAGCCGTGTTGAAATCTTGGTTTATTGGAGAGGAGAGCTCCAGTTAATAGTAACTTTGCTGTACCCAATAGTCAATGAGTGTGGTGGTTTGAATAGGAATGGCCCTGTAGACTTATGTTTTTGGATACTTTTTCACCAGGGTGTAGCACTATTAAGAAGTGTGCCATAGTTGGAGTAGGTGTGGCCTTGTTGGAGGAAATATGTCACTGAGAGCAGGCTTTGAGTTTTCAGATGGATACAGCATCACTGCCTCCTCCTGCTGCCTGTAGATCCAGATACAGAACTCTCAGCTACCTCTCCAGTAGCATGCCATGACCAAAATGACTAACCCTCTGAACCGTAAGCCAGACTCAATTAAATGTTTTTCTTTTAAAAGAGTTGCCATGGTCATGGTGTTTCTCTTCACAGCAGTAGAAACTCTAAGACAATGAGTTCATCATTGAGAAGACCACTGAAGATAATCCTTAAAGCAATACGTTTGTCACGTGCATGTCTGTATGTGGTGTTGTGGTGTGTACAGTGTATGTCCGTGTTTGTATCTGTGATGTAAAGACCATAGCAGGGCATGAAGTTCCTCTAGCACTCACTTCATTATTGTCCTGAGAAAGGATCTCACAGCACCAGAGTGACTATTTCTGCTTGGCTGGCTAGCTAGAGAACATGCCATCTTCCTGGCTCTGTCCCTGGGAGTTATAGGCATGGATACCCATGCCAAGCTTTTACTTTGGTATTGAGAATTTTATCCAAAGTCCTCATGCATTCAGAATAAGCACCTTCACACACACAGCCATCTCCAAATCACCAATTACAGAACATCTTAAAATGCATAATTTGTAGCATGATATCTTAATCTGACAGAGGGTAATGTTGGCTGGCCTCACGCTGGCCATTTCTGCTCTTCCCTGCCAGAATGTTCTTGCTGTGCTATTTTATTGAGAAGAAACGTATGATGAGAGATTGTCATTTTGAGGCTGATGAGATTAAGACATTCTTTGTAAGTCAACAAAACAAGTTGTCATTTTGTTGAAACACCTCATCTCTTACCACTCACTCTTAGGACTTGGAATCACCTAGACGAATGCTCTTTCTGGCTGTGATGTTTTCTGATTTATTAGGATCTTTTGTTAATGGCTATGTGACTTGACAGAAGAACAAGCACTTTTTCATGAAGCCTGAAAGGGTCAGTTCTTGCAACGCACACCTATTTTTCATAGTGACAATTGGGAGATTGTAGAATTTGCTTCCTGTATAAAAAAATCTCACAATTCTCTGTCTTTGCCTATCTCCACACAACAGAAGACAGACATAGTCAGGGTTGTACTGATGGATTACTGCTGCTACTCTCAAAAGTCTAAGAGAAAAGACTGGGGGTGGCAAGTACATCAGTGGCATGTAACAGCTGTGGTGCCTTGTTACTTCTCTCTATGGAAATGAGTAGAATACACCCAGTATCATCCTTTTAATGAACAATGAATGTTCTTTCCCCTACGTGGTAAGAAAATGATTAAAACTTGAGACTTTGCTATTTATAATCTTTTGTATATATTATAATCCTTTATAACATAAGTTGAGTCTAGGTTTGCAGTTACATTATCAAAGCTTTTCAAACTCCACCCAGGAGACTAAGACAGTCGAATGATTAAGGTTCTGCCCACAAGAATCAAAAGGAAACAATTATAGCTGGAAGAATGACGGGTAGTGATGCAGTGAAGTTAAAGTCTGCTCAGTGTGAAATAGGTCAAATTTAGAAAAATGTAAATGCTTTCTTGGTGTTTTTTTCTCTTGTGTAGTTTAGCAACCATATTTTAATCTGGTAATGATGTCATAGAAAATGGCCTATGATTATGCAGAAACTAGGGTTTCACAAAAGGTTCAGGAAAACATTTTTAAGGATTTTTTTTAATTGCTTTAGGAAGCCTTGGGTCCATACCCTCTGTTCAAAGTTGTGGCAGCTCATATTCAGAATTGCCAAATGCTGAGTGGTGGCAGAGACCTCCATTCTCTTTTTTTAATTATATATTTTCTTTATTTACATTACAAATGATATCTACTCTTCTGGTTACCCCTCTGAAAAAATATCAAAAACAAAAACAAAAAACTAACCCTATTTCCTCGCCCCCCTCCCTGCTCAGCAAACCATTCTTAGTCTCTTGCCTTCTGACAGATAACCAGTTTTCCACCTTCCTTATTTTAAGAAGAGGACCATTTGGGAGAAATGAATTCTATTTAGTTGACATGTTTCTCCTGCTCCTCTCTCTTGTCTCACTCTCTTTTTGTTCCATTTAGGTAAGTGTTGGCATTATTTTGGGGGGTCTGCTGAAGAAAGTGGTCAATATGCCCTGGATTGTCAGAGGAATCAGTGCAACACAAACTTGTAGGGAACATCTTTATGGTTTGTTTTTTTTTTTTTTTTTTTTTTTTTAATGTGTGTTCTGGGTGTATTGCACAGGACTTTCTCCCATAGCTCAGGCTGTCCTGGAACCAATGGTGATCATCTGGCCTCAACATATCTAATGATAGAATTACATCTGTATGCCGCACTACCTATCTTACTTAGCAAATATTAAGATAGAAATACAAACAAATGAGAGTAGTAAGAGTCACTTATATGAAATAATTCTGAGTCTTGTCCAGACTCAAAATATTTGGCAAATTTGTTAACTGGTGGAATTTTAAATGCCATTGACCTGTATTGCATCTTAGTTAAGTGTCATTATTAAAATTAAGGCTACTATATTCTTCCTATTAATACTATTTATTTTACAGGTTTTGATAAGTAGCGCTTTATACTTCCAAAATAAACTTCAGAGTAATAGATAAATGAGTGGGTTCGCTAATACTGTGCTCAATGGGAGTATTTTAAGTCACCTAGAAGCATATTTGGAATTAGCAACATTTGGAGAAGGATCTGAGCTTTTTTCTTGAATACTGTGTGAAGCAAGTTAGCTTAATATAGCAATGACCAAATTTTATCTTTCCTAAAATTGATTCAAAATAACAACACCAAAATAATAAAGATATATTTTTTGTTTTCCTTATTCATTTAAAATAATGCTGTCATAATTTTGGCAAGTAGCCATATTCTAAAAAAAAATACAGATCACTGTACAAAATTTACTCACAAACTCCTTGATAATGTATTGGAGCTATGGCAATGCATTTGACAGAGTGGTATTGTTCTATGGTTGGCATAGTCCAGAGATTCATGTACTTTAGTGACTATGTGTTGATTTTATACGTGTTTCTCTGGTGATGAGACTTGCTGTTTGAGCAATTGAGGTAAAGGTGTGTTTCTGTATAAGGTTCAGTAGCATTTCACTCTCCTTTCTCAGGTGCAACATGTACAGGAGGTTTTTAAATATACATATTTCCAGGCTGCATCCCAGACCAATTATGTCAGAATCTGCTGAGCTACAGTATTCAGGCAGCAGGTCACACTTCTTGTCAACTTAATCTAAATTTCAGAATTGTTGAATTAAATCAGAATTTTCTTATGATTAGAAAATTCTAATGCCTTAAATCCTTATTGCTATGAAAATTTGTCAGTACTCCTTCCTCTGCTTATAGTGGCTTATAACTTAAACAGTGGTAAAGTTTACACTGTAAGAAACAGCCATGCAAGATTCAACATTAGGTCTGTGCCTTTGCATTAGCCTGTGACAACTCAACTCTTGGCCTCTCATCTTTCATTCATGATCTTTATAAAAGTAAAATAATTATCTGAACCAAACACTTGATACAGATGACTTCATTCAATAGACAACACCTGACCCAAGACAAGACAGTGTTGAATGATTAATCAGTTTTCCTATAAATTGGTAAAATTTATTATATGTAATTAAAAGATGGTAGAAAATTACACAGAGAATCCCAATGGGATATTGGGAAATCAAATGTTCTCATAACAATTATGTAACCTGTTATGTACTATATATGTGTGTGCGTGTGTGTGTATATATATATGTATATGTATGTACATATACATATATATATAGGGGTTAAGGAAAAGTTCATAGAAATTATTGAAATTAAGACAATATTTTTCTTTTGCAAGATTCTTCAGCGGCTGTCCATATTAACCATATCAGCTCAGAGAATAAGCAGTGAAATCCTCAAGTGCCTGTCATTCTCTTGTGTGTGTGTGTGTGTGTGTGTGTGTGTGTGTGTGTGTGTATGTGTGTGTGTGTGAGTGTGTATTCATATATTTGCAGTATGTCCAATAGTAAATATATAATCTGTGGAGCCAGTTAAAACAATGAAAATTTCAATTGTTTTAAACAGGAGGAAGCACTCCCAGACAGTATTCACAGAGCACTTAACCAAGCATAAGAAGCAACTACACAGGACTTTGTTAATGCCTGGTCACAAACTATGTAGCAGTCTTCATGTGCTCCCACTGTGCAAAGACTCAAGAGGGTACAAAACAGAGGAGGTGCCAATTTTCAGTATTTACCAGCCAGTAAAGCAAAAATGACATTACAGGGAAACATAGTGTGTGGGAACACAGGCCTTAATGATGATACGTCAATAATCATAGTTTCTAAAATCACAGAAAATTTGAGATGGTAAGAATAGGCATAAGAAATAGTGGACAACTTAGAAAATACTATTTTTTCCTTGCAGGACGGTGTGACCCGGAACTTATCATTGCTGACTTCCATTACTGAAAAATTAAAAACTACAGATATTCTATGGTTATTTAAAAGTGATAAAACTGGCCCTCTTCTACTTAAAGGTTTAGAAGGTAATTTTAAATTAACCTCTAAAATGTACATCTTTTTTCTTATTTGAAAATTTTTATAATTGATTTTCCTTTTCAAAAACAAAAATACTTTTACAAATGTTTGAATCAAAATAAGATGTTTAAAAATATCACCATAGTTTATGTTCATTTTATCATAATTTACATTTATTAACTCATCCTCTTGAATTTATTGAGAGGGTATTTGTGTGTTAATTTTGCTTTGGTCTGTGCTTCCTAGTACAGACTATAAAAGGTCATCACATTTTAAAAATCAATGCATATGTTTAGTTGCATTATGCTTCTTAGCCTCTGCATTTGACTCAGAAATGACTGTAGATCAGATGATAAATTGAAGCCTCTCTCTGTACCCTTCGTTTGTTGCACCTGACAGTCTTTTACTCATGAACTTAATTGTCTTGGTCAGATCTGGCTGATAAAGTGTCCTAGACTAGGTAGTTATACCCAACAAAAACCCATTTCTCTGTCTTGCAGTGAGAAGCCATGATTAGATTACTCCAAACTCGAAGTTAGGGTTTACCTGATAGTACTTTGTTTTCTATATGTTCTATTGAATTTATGTACTACATCCATCATGCCTTCAGGGGATTGAAATAACTAGAGCAGTGACAGAAGGAAGCAGAGACAAACTCAGACACATAGAAAAGCTGACATCAAATGGACTGGGCTCTCTGATGAAGAGGGTACAGCACCTTCATCAGATCAGTGTGCTTGTATAACAGATCTTCCACTCTATAAACAAGCCTTACCTCCAGGGTGAGTCCTAATTAGAATTCTCCAAAGACTCTGAGTCTCAGGTCCAGGCTGGAATACCCCAGGGACCTTCTAAACTAGCAGATGTCTGAGAATCATTGAGACATATAAGATTTGATCATTGGAGAAATAAAAATAAATAATAAATAAATAAATAGAAATTTTCCACAGACAGGATGGAGAGTGAGGCTCCCATGGGAACTATTGATTTTGTACTCTTCTGGCATAAAATATTGGGCTGAAGATTTTAAGATTATTGTCCAGGCTGTGTGGCTCGGTTTAAGGATGGGCATGAGCCAGTTTATGACCTGTGGACAGAGCGAAAGGTACTATTCACTATTCTTAGTGAAACCTCTTCCCTTTAAATAAAATGAAAGCCAAGCATTAGTGTAGCTCCTTGTCAGAGTCATTGCCTAGTATGGGTCCAGTCCTAGATTCAATATGTACTGTATTAAAAATGAGGGGAAAAAATGAGGAGTGTGAGGAGGAGGGAGGGCACAGATATTTAATCTCATAACATTAGAAAACTATAGAATGACAGCTCATGAGAGCAAAGTACAAAGGTATTCTTTGTAAATAGTCTTAAATAGTTTTGAATATCGTTTACTGGCTATCTGAAGCCAACTTTTCTACACCCATCTTGCTAGCAACATGCTAATGAAACACAGTGAAATAAAAAACATCGTGATTATAGAGCCAGTGAGTTGATTTTTCCAAGTCTAATAAATTCAGGCTCACAGCTATCATTACTTATTTGAAAGGAACCCACCAGATTCTTGACTCTTGAATTCTCTTGGATCCCATTTGTGAGCTAACAGCTTGCTGTGCCTAGTGTTGGGAATGAATCGTGTCTGTAACCACAGACTTCTTAATTTTGATTTACCTTTGTATATGTGTAAAGTAAGGCAACCACTTCTCTACCAATCATACTTATTTCCCTGAAAGTGTTGCTATTATTGAAAATAACTTTCTGCTTAGAATAGTTTTCCTTCTCCACCCTTTCGACATTGCTCAAAAGAAATTTCCCACATGCAGTTAAAAACATAGCCACCATCATACACTGAGGTGTTAGAATGACTTTGTGTGGATGTACATGAGAAATCATCTTACAAAGACTATTTTGTAAAGAAATGTTAACTATTCCATGTAATTTTTCTAACACAGTATACTGAACAAAACTGGCCTGTACCCTCAGGAATGTGTTGGTACCTGGAGGCTGTGACTTGCTATACCTCCAGCATCAGAAGAGTCATATCACATGTCATTAGCCTAGGCAAAGGTCAAAAGTCATAGTGTTATTTATACTAAAGTATATTATAGAGTAATGAATCTTCAGCCAGACTACTTGAAGTTGTAGTCTGTATTCTCCAATGTTGAGAAATGAATATTCTACCATGAAATTCTTTCATCAGAACAATGCACCTGAATACTGTCAGCATATCTACACCTCATCTGTCTACGATCTACCTAAACATTCCTATCAGATGCAACTATGTGCCTATATAACTTGGTTTTAGGGGGAAAAATCTCAAAGTTACAGTAATATAAAAGAAATTAAAAGTGGTTCTCTCTCCTAGGATAGTTGATAGATGCCATCATGAAAATTATACTGTATCCCAAACTTCAAAGAAAAAGACAGGGTATTTTTGAGCTGGGCAAACTCAATCCAATGGTTTATTCAAAATTGTTGACAGCATAAATTGTAGTTTGAGATCTTTGTTGGCACCAGATGAGGGAATTGTAGTTACATTTCTGACGATCGTAAGAGCCACTTATTATATTATTCTGTGGTCTGGCACCACTCATAGAAGTGAATGAAAACAATGAGCAATTCCCAAACTGTGTGTACTGTTTCTGGCAGATATGGAGAGCACAGTTGTCAGATTTCCAAGGGCCAGGATCCTCATGGTCTCTTCTGCTGGTTTCCACAGGTTCATAAGATAGCTGTAGTAGTTTACAGTCACTAGTACAACTTCATGCAATGTTTTTTTACATGCTTGATTTACGTGTGCATGTAGTTTGGTGAGTTATGTTTGTGTGTATAGCTTGTGTGTAGCTATGTTTATTTTTTAAAAAATCATGTATTTTCAAATTAAAACATCAACATCTATGTATAATTAAAGCCTTAGACTGACTAGAAACGTTTCCAATGACAAGCATCAATCAGTAGGTACGTGTCTGTAGAAGCTTTGTCTGTTCCCCACCACCACCATGGTTCCATGCTACCAGAAATAAAATTCAGACTCAAATTATGTTTACAAATACTTTAGCAATACAGCCCCGCTTTTCTTTTATTAGATCATAACTTAAGATAACCTATTCATTTTCATCTACATTCTGCACATGACTGGTTACCTGGGATCAGGTACCATATGTCTGTCTCCTCACATCGTCCCAGGTGAAGCTCCCATGCCTGGCTTTATCCTGGAATTCTTTCTGCCTCCCAGATTTCCAACCTTTTATTCTACTCTTTCCTATAGGCCATACATTTTTTTTAACTGACAGGTGATGCAGCCATAAAATACATAAGATATTTTGTCTACAAGTATCTGATTCCATCCCCCAAAACATTTCCTTATAAGAGACTAACTACATAGAGGCAGACACTTATTTGAATATTGGCTTGTTTTCCTATAGATCTTAATTTTTAATAAAGTCTGAAAGTGAGAATAAAATGTATATTAAATTGTTTTCCTATAAATTGTTATTTTTTAATGAAGTCTGAGAAATGAAAAATATGTTCTTTCTGAAATGAAATACCTTAAATATCTCTTCTCCATCAGTCAGTCAAGTATCTATTGCATTCTATTATCTTCTGGGTATATAAGAGGAGTCACAGCTAAAACAAGCAACTAAAGAAAAGCTTCAAAGTAGTTGACAGATTTAGATCTGTGGAAAGGTAATGTTCCCTTTTCTCTGTTCCTTATATTGTGGGAAAGAACAGAGGCACTCCTGATTGTTACGTTATTTATAGAAGACCACTAGTACTTGTGGAAGGAGTCTGCAAAAGGAGTCCAGCATTCCTCATACTGAATGAATGTTTCATGGTAACACTTGCTCTGCTATGAACCTATTACAAAGTTTAAGGAATTTGTGGAGCATATTGTCATTTATCCTCTGGATATAAGAAATACCCACAACCAGAAGCCTATGTCTTGCCTAGAACATGGTAAAAGTAAAGGAAGGCAGGAGGACAGAAATGGAGAAAACCTATTTCATCACTATTTTCTGTAGAAGATGTATGAGTTTTTCACAAAGCAAATGATATAACAGACTATAATTCATAATGGACTGTCTTGATTAACATCTTTATAAATTACCTGGAGATGAGAGAGCTCTAGCAATGAGAGAATTTGAGAGGCATCAATTGGAGAAGCAATTGGAGTTCACTAGAGATCAAATTCAGGGCACAAGAGAATGTTAAATGCATTATGCATGTGTCATGAAAGAGTCACTGTTCACTCCAGATTACACCTAGTGTGTAGCTGCATGCTGTTGGAGAATTGGTGTCAAAATGCTGAATTAAACATCCTCTGACACAGACAGAAGGAGAGATTATGAAGCAATGGAGTGAAAATACGTAAAGATGGAGATCAAATTGAGGAGGAGGAGGAGGAGGAGGAGGAGGAGGAGGAGGAGGAG